>OY743225.1:109670691-109931892 GCA_963555765.1 Orthonevra nobilis | reverse complement strand
GAATCAATCAATAGAGAATGTGATTTGGAAGAGTTTTGATGTACTGTGTTTGAAACAAAAAATTACGTTGGTGAGCCTATGATCAAAGAGTTAAACAAATTTAGAAGATTTTTTTTTTTCAAAGTTGTTTATGGTAAAACAAACAAAAATTAGAAATTCCTTAGCTGTTCCGAAAGTAAATGCAATTTTGATGGCAAAATCTCACAAGTTTTCTGCATACACCAACGTGCGAAGCTTAGAAGAAAAAAGTGATTGGCAACCTTCCGATGAGTAAATTTGTCAAAATAAATTCGGCAGTTAACTTAAGGTCCAACCGATGCCGTTTGTGCGAAAAGTATATATTTAGAACGCACCTTTTTGGGAATCCAAGCTTGGAGCTTTTCTTATTAAATTAATAAGATACCGAGAGAGACAGGTTAATATTGTGTTATATCCTTTCTATACATCTACAGAGTGTAGGAGAGCTTAATCTATTCATGCAATGCGACTTTAAAATTTGGCTTATGAGCTGATTAGCGGGTAGGAGAAGGAATTAACACAAGCTGCCGTGCCACTTGCACAGCCGAAGGTGAAGTACGTGATTTTGAGAATGAATTTGAAAAACTGAGGGTAATCAGTGAAGTCGATTTGATTTATCGGACAGGAAATCATTTATGAAGACTTCAAAGAGAGTCGGTGATAAAACGGAGGCTTGGAGTACACCAGCACTAATGTACTGAATTGCAGACTTGAAACTATACAACACAAGAGCACTCTCCTCGGCCTTCAAAATTAAATTGAGAAGTGGTGATCGGATAACACTAGGTTTACCATGATCAGTGAAGGGGCACATCCCCCATTCATATCAAAGGAAGATCTCCTGGTTATCTTCGGTTCACTGAGAAATTTGAAAGCATTTCAATGCAACTTGTATTAAACTACTCGGCAGGAGACCAGAAGAATACGAATGAGAAAAAAGCTTACACAATAGTTTTGCCAGCAAGGAAGAGGACTTCTTCAAAAGAATGGCGCAATACAATCAGAACCAGGATATTTTGAATAGCAATTTCGTTGAACAGTCTTACTACGGTAGAAGTGCAAAAATAGATTCAACCCATAAAATACTTGACGCTCTCAAATACAGGAAGAGATTAAGAATGATCTGCTTTGAGCAGATTTGCATAACGATATTTTTCACGATCGACAATGATTTACGATTCTGGATGTTGTCCGGCTAAAAAGTTCCCTGAAAGTTTTCTTTATCCCCATTCCCTTGTCTCATTAGCCTCCTGAGTTTGTTGTCCAATCGGTCCAATAATATCAGTCCCATTGATAACGATTTAAAATGTTGAGGATCAGGAACTGTTTCACGAACTAGTTGGTAATAAAGAGCGGATTGAGATACACATAACGATGATCACTTATCGTCCACTCCTCTTAAGTCTCATCCAACAGAATGTAGACTTTTTTTTCTGTCACCAAACATTGTTACATAAAACAGGCGTGTGTTAAAAGTTAAACACTATTTTATTTGGCAACTTTTTTTTTGCAACAGGAAATAACGAAAATTTATGATAAGTTGCTTAACAGTTTTGCGCAAGTTTTTAGTGCAAAAGTGCCTTGCATAATATTTTTAAACTAAATAAACAATAAGAACCTGGGCGCGAGTCTTTCAATCTCCACTAATCAGTTAAACTTAATCTGTTTAAACAACAGGCCAACATCATGAGTTTCGCCAAGAGCTCTCTCTAACTAGTCATAAAGTAATCTAGCAATTTAAGCTGGTTTGTTTGCATTCCAGTATTGGGCGTTTGCGAATTCGAGTTAAAACTTCTTGGATGAGTACAAATTAGATCAGTCCAAAGCCAACCAAAGAGTTGTCTTGCAATTGTGAAACATAGAGAAGGACACGATGGAGCTGCATACCATCGTTATTGGATTGATTTGCCTGGTATCATTGAATTTCGCTTTCGGACTTGAGCAGAACTCTCAAGTGGAACCTAGCCAAGGAATATGTAAGTAAAAATAATGTAAAAAGAATGATCCTTGCCAGCAGATTCATATTTCAATTATAACAGTGTAAAGTGACACAAATACAGTGGATCAATAAAGAACTCGTACACTGTGGTTTAAAAAATCAAAAAAAAAAACTTTAATTAGTTTAATTAAACACAAAAAGAAAATGGAGCTATATCGGAACAAATGAAAAATTTAAAAGATTGAAAAATTTACAAAATCAATGTCAAAAAATAACTCGATTGGCTTTTTGATTCAACGCAAGTTCATCTAAAACGTTCATCCTAAAACAATAAGACTGGCATTGCAAGAGAACAATTTGCATGGAAGTGTAGCCCGCAACAGAATTAAAAGGTTTAAATTCGCTAAAATCTTTCAAAATAAAGATTTTTCCTTTTGCAACCAAATTTTAGTCTCCGATGAGATTAAACTTAATTTGTTTAGATCATTAGAGTTGAAAGAATGCAATTTAAAAGCCACGCTAAGACAAGGCGGTGGCTCTGTTATAATTTGGGGCTGCATGTCGACTGTTGGTCCAGGACAACTATGTTTAAGGGATGCAAAAAGAAAGAAAATTTAGTGCAAAGTATTGTAAAATTGGCAATAAGGGACGCTTTTCACTTTTACCAAGTTAACCACCCGAAACATTATTCACAATTAAATTTGCAAGAAGCTTGTCAAATCCAAGAAGATTGGATGCTGTTCTTAAGAACGAGGCCCTAAAAACTGATTTTCTTTTATTAACAGTGAAATTAAATACTCCATGTCCGAGCTATTTTTTTGACATTGATTTTGTGATTTTTTTTCCTTTTTAATATTTTTTTTTAAATGCTTGAGTGATTTTTTTTCATTTTCTCATTTCTTTTTTATTAAATTATTATAAAAATAGCAGTAAGAAAATAATTTTGTCTTTCTTTTCTTAAAAGTTCTTGGAACCTCTTTAAGGCCATGGAAAAGTAAGCAAATAAGTGTCCCAGTTCTTTATTGATCGAGTGTAAATTTAAATCAAAATAAATAGTTTTTCAATGTTCATGAAACCTTTCAACCAATCGGGATGTGACTGTTGACCACAAATTATTCTAATATTAGTTCGGTTTACTGATTTTGTGAAGCAAAAGCAATTTCGAAATGAATTGTTAAAAATGAAGTTGCTAAAAACATATTCATTGCAGAATAGTTTATCTACGTCAATATTCATTTTAACCGTAGAATCTCTTTCGTAATAATTATTTTCTAAAAAAAGCAGATTTCTGGTTGTTTTTTATTTCGAATACTGCGTCGCTATCTTTCTGTTATTTGAGCAGTGAAAAAAGAATAGCTTCGGAGTGATGTCAGCAAGAAGCAAACAAGCATAAATACCAGCGACATTTTCGAAACAAACGTGTTTTTTTTCAAATTTTATACCAAAATTTTGAGATCAGAAATCACAACCTTCTTTAACCAAACTGCAAATTAAAAAAAAAATATAAGTGCAGTAACACAGAGAGTCCGAAACAGAACGTAATCGGCTTAACGAAGAAGATGCTAATTAAATCGACAAACATTTTATGATCTTGAAAAAATTGTACGCGACCTCTTCTAAGCCCATTTTTTTTAAATAAATTTCGAAAAATTCCGAATGTTGTCCATAAGGGGGCACTCTACAAACACGTCTGAGACTACCCTTAAACTCAAATCGGGTGCACTGTATTTTGGTGTATAAATTGAGGATTTTTCGGTGCCCCAACATCGGGTCATCTGTGAAACAAATTCGAGTTGTAATGAGTTTTGAAATAATTTAATGGAGGCACTAAAAACTAAAATGTTAATAAGTTTTTACTTGAACGTTTTTTTTTTCAGTTTTTTATCCCGTCAACACAATAGTACAATTGGAAAATGCTGTTTGCACGGGAACCAACCAAATGGGATCAACATGTTGCATAAGTAAGAACCGATCCGCAAAATAAACTCTTTTGACTAATTATAACCATTTCAGATGCGACCACATGCGGTGGCTCCACGGCGAATAACAACACATATTGGTTCAACACCAATTATCCGGGTATCTACAACGCTGCCGGAAGTTGTACTCTTTATGTCATCCCGCAGGACCCTTCTATTTGCCAGTTGCGTATTGATTTTCTCGTTTTAACGATTGCTCCACCAGACGGTAATGGCGATTGTACTACGGATTCGATGACCATCTCGGGTGGCAACTCGAAGGTTCCAAAAATTTGTGGTGAAAACACTGGCTCACATGTGTACGTCGATTTTAATGGTGCTAGTCCAATTACAATTGAAATTGATACTTCAACGTCGACATTTAATCGAATTTGGATGTTGCGAGTATCGCAAATAGCATGTGCGTCCGCGACTAGGGCGCCATCTGGATGCCTACAATATTACGACCAAGATACGGGTACAGTTTCCAGCTTCAATTACGGGTCAATGGCAACGTATAAGCTAAATTCACTGGGAGTGGGTGGTACAAGACAGCTAAAAGGCATGAAGTATGGAATCTGTGTTCGTACGGGTGCTGGAAAATGCACGATCACATGGAGTCAAGTCAGCGGGGATCCTTACTCATTTACGGTT
Organism: Orthonevra nobilis; assembly: GCA_963555765.1. Classification (NCBI taxonomy): domain Eukaryota; kingdom Metazoa; phylum Arthropoda; class Insecta; order Diptera; family Syrphidae; genus Orthonevra; species Orthonevra nobilis. Next base: position 109,927,323 of record OY743225.1, on the reverse strand, counting down.
ACCGGTGATGTGGGTGCTGTAGATCCGACCATGCTGGGCACATCTTTTCTTCAGACCCAGACGTGCACAACAGATTACATAGTAATACCGTCTCCAGTTCAAGGTACATTCAGTATGTCCAACGATAGGTTTTGCGGAATGGGCCTAGCGTCGACGAGAAGCTCAGCCAAACCATTTGTACTGTATACCGTAACTGATGATAATGATAACACTGACATATTGAATCGAGGGTTTTCTTTAGCCTTCTCCCAAAATAATTGTCCAATTGCATAAAGAATAAATGAATTTTTAATAAAAAGGATATTACTATCTTTTACAATATTTGTTTTCTTCATTCGAAATTAATAGAATTAGCTTATAAAGCTTTCAAAAGAGTCTGGCTGCAAAAGGAATATCTGAAGGCCGATTAGCAGATTTCAAGTGTGGGATAAATAAAGCCAAAAGGGTATAACAAGTCTATTCTTTTCTTTTTGAGGAATTATGAATCGACCACTGCAGATTTATTGTGACTTAATGACTTTCGTAATATTTCGGACTTGAAATTGATTTTGCAAGCAGCTTAGGAACATGATAAGATGAGATCATGCCACAATACAGTAGAACCTTGATTTTCCAAACTAAATGGGATCGTATAGTTGAAATGTGTGTCTTTTTTGGGAGAGACAAAAACAACACTTTTTTACATAAAAAACAGTTCGGTATATAAAAAGTTAACATACAAATGTATTAACGTTTAAATAGTAAACACCTGAAAATGCTATGAATATATAGTAATAGGACTACCGGTTGAAAATGTCGTTATTGCAGACAACTTCATATCTATTACTCTGAGGTGAATTTTGACCATGACAGCTGTCACATCAAAAACTTCATGTCTTTGTATAATTATTTCAGTCTAGGTTATTGGTCATTAGTGAAAACACACAAGTTTTTGTAAAGCCGTAAAATGTCTACATTCGTGCGATCAAAACAACATTTGCGGGAAGTTTTAGTATGCTTCTTTCATTTAAAGAAAAAAGCAACCGAAGCGCATCAATTGCTTACCGAAGCTTACCCGGGCTATATTATAGACGTAAGAATGTGTCAGCGGTGGTTTAAGCGGTTCAAAGATGGTGATTTCGACACCGAAGACAAAGAAAGCCCCGGCCAGGTGAAAAAGTTTGAAGACCATGAATTGGAGGCATTGCTCGATCAAGATCCGTCACAAATGCAAGAAAAACTTGCAAAATCACTTGGCGTCGCTCAGCAAACCATTTCCGATCGTTTGAAAGCAATGGGAAGGATCTGAAAGGTAGGACATTGGGTGCCGCATGAATTGAAGCCACGAGACGTTGAACGCTGAATGCTGCTTGAACGCCACAAAAAGAAGACTTTTTTGCATCGAATCGTCACTTGTGATGAAAAATGGGTACATTACGATAATCCAAAACGTCGGGTAACGTATGGTAACCCCGGACATGCCTCAACATCGACGGCCGTTCAGAATATTCATGGCCTGAAGGTTATGCATTTGGTGGGGACCAGAAGGGTGTTGTGTATTATGAGCTTCTAAAACCGAATGAAACAATCACAGGCGAGGTTTACCGACGACAATTGATGCGTTTGAGCCGAGCACTGAAGGAAAAACGACCGGAAACGGTCGCAAGACACGATAAAGTTATTTTGCAACATGACAATGCTCGGCCACATGTTGCAAATGTCGTCAAAACTTACCTTGAAACGCTCAAATGGGATGTCCTACCCCACCCGCCGTATAGTCCAGACCTTGCGCCCTACTATCGCTTCCGATCGATGCAACATGGCCTGGTTGACCAGCACTTCCGTCATTTCGATGATGTCAAAAATGGATCGATTCATGGATTGCGGCCAAACCGGTCGAATTTTCCAGAACGGGTATCCATGAATTGCCAGAAAAATTGCAAAAACGTGTGGCTAATGATGGGCAATACTTTGAATATTGAATTTATATCTATTTTTCCTCAATAAAGCATTGATTTAAAAAAAAAACGATTTTCAACCGGTAGTATTTTTTTTTATAGAAAATCGTCAATGTTTAATTGACCAACGGATGCAACGTATTTTTAAGCAGTTAAGTCTCGCAACCTTTTGAGAAGAGAAGAGCCATTCGAGACCCGTCTCAAAAGCGGCAAATGCCTCCGTATGTGAAGGTTTGTTCGGTGCATCCATGTTTTCGTAGCAACTGCTGTCATTCGAATCGTGTTTTATCCAATCAATGGCCTCACTGGTTGGTTGCAACTTCCGACTCTTCAGGAAAAGTCCAAGAAGTCCAAGTAGATTGTCTTCGGGCAAAGAATCCCATTCATTGGATATCCAATAGCAGTAATGCTTCATGTGTAGTGCCTTCGAAAACGCAACGACGCTACCTTCAGTGCCATCGTCTAACAGAAGTCGTCGTAGAACCGATGCATTCTTTTCAATTTTTCGACGACACTCTTCTTCCATTAAAGATGTTACGTTTGACAGAATATACATCACATGAAAGTCCGGATCTCGAGCGAATTTAGAGCTTCAGCGGATGGGTTGAAATTGTGAAGCCGAACACCTTTGGCCTTGAAAGTCTCTGATCCACCGAGCTTTTTATTTTATTCGAGAGATTTCTTACAAAAGAGGGGGCTAGAAATATGTTCTACCGAATAAAGCCTTTGTACGAATCAGGTTGAAACAGTTCTTGATCTTTAGTTTTTTAATCACTTTTCTTTTCTTCACCATAAAAAATTGTTAGAGGTGCGTTTCTTTCACGCTTATTTAATTTCGACAGGACTTTCAATCTTTTTTCCATCTCAAGAATATTATATTTCCGCTTGGACATTGAAGGACTCGTTGATGAAGTCATTAATTAATAAACAAACGAATTATTGTACATATGATACGAAAGGTGAAATTCAGCATCCACGTTTCTATCTGCGCGATGTTAGAAATTGCGCGCGGAATCTCCGTTTGCGGACTAACAATGTTCGATGAGAAAAAACCCGTTTCAAGACGATCGATGTCTACCTATGCGCAGCGACAACGTGCAAAAAAATCGAGCCAACGTTCACATAATTGAGCGTTCGGATAATCGAGGTTCTACTGTACTAACACTATTGCAAAGATTTGTGTTATAGAGGGTCATTCTTTTTGAGGCTCCAAAAGTAAATCTTACTTCCCATTTAATGATAGCCTTATTAGGGACATGTAAGATATAACCTTAAGCCTTGACTCAAGTTGGCAGTCTCCTTATTAAGACTCGAGCTTTTTTTGGCCAGTTTTTTTTCTGATATCCCTAGTAGCCCTGTACAGTGGAGTCTTAAACAGAATTGTTTCCGTCTTTTGGAAGTTTATTTTCAGTTTCCATTTATCAAAATATCTTTTGATTTGATCGGAGGTCATTTTGAAACGCAGAACTTATAGCTCCGTTTTTAGAACCTGATCTATACACCACCAGGTCATCTGCGTACCCTATGAAGTGTCTGAGGGAACCTACAAGATCGCTTGTGAATAGGCGATAAAGCGTTGGAGAGCTTACCAACCCCTGTTGTAAACCGTTTTTCATGGGAAAGGCGTTACTTGAAGTAACCCCGCCACATTTAACTACGAACTTCTTCTCTAGATTAGAAGAAGAAGAGGTTGTTAAGGAGAGAGAAGTGTGTTACGTTTATTGAGAATTTCTACGTATAAGCATTCACGCATGTTAACGAGTCCTAAATGATCTAAGGATATTTCCAGTTGGTAGCTGGCTATATTGACAGCCAGTGGGTAGGTAGCTGTTCAGGCTATTCTACTATGTTGCATCGGACCATGTATCTATTTCGTCATACAGGTTGGAATAATTTTGTTAAGTTCACAATTTTTGCGACGTTTTGGCTGTCCGTTTTAATACCACAGCTCTGTTACCTTATTTATGATGTTATTTTGGTGTATTTGAGATATCTCTAAATCCAGCCCGAGGTATTTAAGAAGGACATTAGTTCCTTAATATCCTTAGCAGAAATCTCATTAATTGAGTTGTAGAAGGTTCTACCACGCGGCCGTTGTCTGGCTTTAGCAAGAGTCGGACAGTCGCAAAAGAAGTGTATTAGGGTCTCCCTCTCAGCTGTGTTTTTCCAGCTGCGACAATGTGAGTTGTGTGGGCATGATCTCCAATCGGCCAGTGTCCTGTGCAGACCGCCACTTATCTAGCAATATCATGACGGGCTCGCCGAAGGAGATCATTTGTTCTTGATTGTTTGTATTCCGGCCATATTTTTCTTGATGTTGCACAGTTCGTAAGTCTGACCCATCTTAGATTTGCTACTTCAAGGAAGTACGAGGATATATTAGCCTTAACTGCTTGTAGTGAGATGAAAAGCTCACCTGCAAGCAAGCGCTGAAGGGCAGATCCCTTTCTAGCAAGTTCATCGGCTACAAGTATCGGAAGTGATCGGTCGTGATTTTGATAAGCTCTGAACTTAAAGAAAAAGGACGTTTAAAAGCCAGTAGTAGTACGGGATTAAAAGAAATGAAACAAGCGCAAGAAATATGTGAGAAAATTATTAACCACGTCAAAATGTTAAGCCAAGCAGCAGAAAGTTTTGGCAAATAACGGTATGAACTTTTGGTGGTTAGTCAATCGCGTTAACATTAATAATTACTCATGCTTAGTGGCAGGAGTATATAGATCGCCTAATTCGCCTTAAAATTTATTTTGTGATGAATTCGAAATACTAATGGAAGAGATCTGTGCATCAAGGGACGATGTTAAAGTCTTGGAAGATTTTAATGTTGATTGGTTTCGGACTAAGGAAACATATAGAAACCGCATAGACAAAATTAGCAAGGATAATGCGTGTGCGCAAATAATAAATCAAGCTACAAGAATAACACAAAAATCAGGTACTCTCATAGATTATGTTATTACTAACAATAAATTCGTGGAAGCTACTACGTTGAATGAACTAGCCATCAGTGATCACCAATCTATATTGGCAACTATAAGCAACAAGGGAAGGGTTGTAAAAGCCAAGCAACGTACATTAATATCCCAGAGGGTTTATAATAAAAACACATTCTTTAACACCTTGAAAAATAGTAAGATTAGGTTTATTAGTAATGACACGAACATCAATCGAAAGGGAGAACTTTTTTCAGAAGGCGTAAAGGAAACTCTAACACCGTTTTTGAGAAAGAATTTCAAAAACGATAACTGAAAAGAGTGGTTCAATAATTTTCACATAAGATTAAGAAGGGAAAAAATTATAAAATTCGGTACGGCAAAGGTTACGAATAATGATGAAGATTGGATAGCTTACAGAAATACAAGAAACAAATATAAATCTGAACTTAAGAAAGCGAAAAAATAAAATCGAAAGTTCTACAAACCAGAAAACTATGTGGAGAAACTTAAAAAAAAAAACGTCCTCAAAAAACAGAAATCAAGTGATATTATCGACATTCGATTCGGAAACAATACTTATGATAATAAAAAAACAATTGCTAACGAATTTAATAAGTTTTTTGTGGAAAGTGTCAAAGAAATTGCAAACTCTATTCAACATACTATATACCTTTTACTAGTTGTGTTAACGTACCAATTGTAACTTTTCAATTTCACAGTCTGTTTCACTTGAGGAGATCCGACAAACTCTCAAAGACATGAATAATAAAAGTGACTTTTTTTTATGTGTACATGAAGATAACTTGATAACTTTGAAATTATTGGGCCTGCGCTACAAAATATTATTAATAACTCTATCGAATCAGGCATTTTCCCCGACTCTTGGAAAAAAGCTATAGTTACGCCGATTGAAAAGGTATCTAACACACGCTTATGCGAAGAATTTAGACCTGTCAATGCGATGCCCCTATATGAAAAGGTGTTTGAAAAAATTATATTTAAACAGCTAAACAACTTTTTTGAAAAAAAAAACAGTTTTCTAAGTGATGTTTAATCGGGATTTAGAAAAAATCATTCCTGCGAAAGTGCGATAAATTCAGTGATCAAGAGGTGGAAAGAAGAAGTATCTAAAAAAAAATAGTGAACTATGTTTTTTTAGACTTTAAAAGAGCTTTTGAAACCATCGACAGAAATATATTGCTGCAGAAACTCAAACGATACGGTGTAAAAAATAAAGACTTAAATTGGTTTTCCTCATATTTATCAAATAGAATACAAAAAGTGCAAATAAATTAAATAGAATCAGATTCGATTGAAGTGAAGTTTGGTGTACCGCAAGGAACTGTTTTAGGAACACTACTGTTTTTAATATATATAAATGACATTGAAATGACTCTATAAAATGCAAAATTAGCCCTTTATGCCGACGATGCAGTGATATATGTGACTGAAAATAGCAATAGAAATTAGTACGTGGCTGAAACAAAACAAATTGAAACTCAACATAAACAGAACTAAGCAAATGCTGATCAACAACAGGCAAGATTACTATTAACGAATGTCGATCGAGGGTGAGCTCATTGAGCAAGTTGAGGAGATTAAGTATTTAGACGTTATAATTGATAACAGGCTTAACTTTTCTAAGCATGTAGATTACATCTGTAAAAAAAATGGTAAAAAAAATTGGCTTCCTTAGAAGAATACGAAAAGATACTACTGTGTCCAAAAAATAAGGTGACATATGAATTTAAACTGCGCGCGTCGAAGGATTTGGAAATTTTTCTTTCTTTTTAGGTTGGTAGTACTGTCAGTGACATCTATGTGAAATTTCATGTCAAAATATATTCATAGTGTTTGTATTACGCGTCGTTTTGTGAGCTGCTTAAAGTGAGTTTTTCGTTTTTTGCGATGTCGAAATTTATTGAGCTAAGAATTTGCATTAAATTTTGTTTGCGGAATCAATTTTCTGCTGTGGATACGTAGAGGATGGTGCAGAAAGCCTTTGATGATGAGACTATGTCTAAAAAAAATGTTTACAAGTGGTATAGTGATTTCCGAGCCGGCCGTGAACGTGTCGAAGACGAAGAGCGTTCTGGGCGACCATCAACCTCAACCGATGAAGCTCACGTCCAACAAATCAAAGATTTGGTGTTGAAAACCCATCGATTAACGATTAGAGACCTTGCTGATGAAGTTGGATTATCGAAAGGCTCAGTCAATACCATTTTGAAGGATGCTTTGGGCCTTAAGCGCGTCAAATCTCGACTGGTACCGAAAACATTGAATTTTTTGGAAAAAAGGCGTCGCGTTGAAGTGTGTGAAACAATGCTTTCCGACTACCAGGATGTCATGAAACGCATTATAACTGGCGATGAGACTTGGATCTATGCTTACGACCCGGAACAACCGATCAATCGAGCGAATATCGTGCCAAAGGAGAGCCGAGACCAAAAAAACCGCGCCAAAGTCGCTCAAAAATCAAGGTCATGTTGACTGTTTTCTTCGATTATCGTGATGTTGTGCTTTATGAATTCCTTCCAACTGGCCAAACAGTTAACAAGGAATATGATTTGAACGTTATGCGTCGTTTGCGTAACGCTATCCGCCTAAAAAGGCCGGAATTGTGGAAAGACAATTCTTGGTTTTTACACCACGATAATGCACCATCCCATACCGCACTCGTAATTCGTGATCATTTCGCCAAAAACTCAACCCATATCGTTCCGCAACCACCGTATTCACCTGATCTGACGCCGTTCGACTTCTGGCTGTTCAACAAGCTCAAAGGACCGCTCCGGGGACACCGTTTTGATACGATAGAGGAGATTCAAGCCGCAGCGAAGACGGAACTGAAGGCCATCCCGGAAAGTGACTACAACCAGTGTTTCAAAGATTGGAAAATCCGTTGGCAAAAGTGCATTGCATCGGGAGGGGATGAAATTGATTTGGAAGAATAAATAAAGAATATTCAAAATAAATACAATGTCACCTTATTTTTTGGACACAGTAGTATGTGTTCTTTAAACAAGCGTTTATGATGAAAGTTAAATATTTCGTCGCTGTTCTGGGTAATTCTTTTATAAATAAGTTTCGGATGGAATCAAAGCCTCCTGCTTTACGTAACTTTGAATTTTTTATGATTCGTAGAATGAATTCTTCAGTAACAAAAGCACTGGAGGGCGGTTCTACGTTAAGAGAATCTAAGCTTTGGACCTTTCTATTAACCAGATTATTTGTCGTTTCGTCACCCAAATTCGAGGACACAACATGATTTGCGGCAAAATTCAAAGCAAGAGCATTTGCTTTTTCTCCATCTGTAGATAGTATAGTATATCATTGGAACTCTTGAGGAAAGGGATTTGTTTGGTTTTGTTTTTTATGACCTTGACTATGTTTAAGAAAGGCTTTGCGTTTTTATCTAGGTTTTCTAATTTGTTATTCCAGATTTCATTTCGATGGTGAAATATACGTTTTGAAATTATTTTATTGTGATACTTCATTTGATTACGAGACTCAGTTAAGCGATACCTTTGCCATTTTCTTCTAATTACATTTCTTATGCGAATAAGATTAAGGGTAAAAGATTGGAGTTTTACACAATGGGTTTTTATGAGGGTTTTAGGGACGCAGTTCTAGTATATTATTAGTGAAGAAATTAACTTGGGTGTCAACGTCTTCCTCCGTTTGTATTGCATTTAAGTTGGTGCTTGCACCTCTTAATTTGGCGCTTACAGTCGAATGAAATCGTGACCAATTTGCGTCCTTGCCTCAATATACAAAACAAAAAACATAGTTTTCGTTGTGGTACCTGTCTCCTTCCTTCTTTCCTGTTGACTCCTCATAATTCAGTGTGTTATTCATCATGGTATAGTGCTGGCAGCTGGATAACGTTCCTGACAATATTCTCTATATCTACAGTACAAGGCAACACAGCAACTTTTTTCTTCAAAGACTCGCCGATAGTATCTTCGTTTTTTGTTTTTGTCCAACAACAAACTTTCTCGACAGAGAAAAGAGTCAAAACCATTTAAGCAAAGCTATTCCATAACGTGCCAAAAAGATATCGATTGGGCAAAAAGCTTCATCGTCGTTTTCGATAACATTTCGTGCTGTAGTAGAGTTCTAAAAACCGTTTTCAATTAGCTTGGTTTGAATTTTCAAAGTGGGTCCTTATTCAGGGTTCCAAGAGTTAACACATATATTTTTACTTCACGGAATTGACTTCTTTGCGAGGCTTTTGATCCCCAAACTGGCCTTAATCGCAATCAACAAGAACCAAGCAAATTTAGTTTCGCCAAAAAGCTCCAGCGACAATTTGTAAAATAAAGTAGCAATTAACACTTTTTGTTTACATTCCAACACGGGGCGTTAACAAATTCGGTTTAAAACTTCTTGGAACAGTGGAAAACAAATTAGTTCAGCGCACACAAGGGAGCCTATGCCCATTCTAAAAAAGAATAGCCGTTCAATCGCGTAAAGTCTTTCATTCGGCTGAAAGGGTCATCTCTGTTATAATTGTACTCAAAAAAAAAACGCGGTGTGCTATATCAAAAGGACACGATGAAGGTACATCCCATCGTTGTTGGATTAAATTGGCTTATTTTATTGGAACTCGCGTTCGGATTTAAAGAAACGTCTCTAGGTGAACACAGGCAGGGGAAATGTAAGTGTTTCCGTCGTGAAAATCAACAACAATATGATCCTTATTTTGACTGGTTTCGAACGTACAAGAGTTTCAAGGCTTCTAAAATAAAATATGTGACGAGTGCAAATACAACTTTCATCTCCGGGGACCTGATTTAATGATTTTATTTAAATGGCAACTTTAAATTATCCTTTTTGGACCTACTAAAGGCGCAGCGTTATAATCGCTGGTCGTTGTGAATATGATTTGTTTAAGTGTTACTTCATTAATCGAAATCAAATTTAAATTTTTAAAAAAAGTATTAAGCTGAGAGTGTTCAAATAAGTGTCTGTCATCTAGGATATTGATGCAAGTGCTACACTACGCGAAATAATAATAATGGGACAAGCGAAAATCTTTAAATCATTTTTTCCATTTTTTCAAAATTTGGTTTTATTTAAATTAAATGCATAAAACTAGGAACAAATACAAAAAAAAGTTTAAAGTTGCAGAACGTTTAATTTGAATTACTTCGAACGAAAAAAAAATATTTGACTGTACGAATTGGAGCAAAATTTTTCCATAATTTAATTTTGATAAAAATTTCCTCCTCCTTTTCTTGCTTTGACTGCTACTTAGCGACAAGGCAAAGATTTAATAAAATTTTAAATTGTGTATATGTCAATTTTTAAGAATTCTTCATCTGTGTTAATTCTCTTCGACAGTAGATTCTCTATGGCGTTTAAGTCAGGACTTATTTTAGATCAACGTAGAGTTGGTATATTTCGGGACTTTTTTGTGTATTTCGAAGCGTACCAGTACCCCAAAAATGTTCACCAAACTCAATAAGATCACTGTGCAGGAGTTCAACATATTTCTCCGAGTTCTTTTTATGCGAAAAAAAAAAACAAATTGGAGTTTTCCCTCTGTTTCGAAACCAGCCCATGCCATTAGAGACCATCCTTGGAAGTTTCTCGAGTATCGAGTTTCTTACTTTTGCCGAATATCTCTCCAACATTTCTGTCCTCCATACGGATCGTTCAAATTAAATTTATTTTCATCATTTTCATCAATTTTCATTTTCAAAACTGATGAAATTTGAAATCTTGCCTCTTTTTGTCTTGCGAAAATTTAGATGTTGTAGCTTTTGACATGTAACAAATTTATCCGTCTTTCAAAAGTTGTTAGACTCTTCTTGTTGTTACTGGAAGACATAAATGGAGTCTTATTTCTGAAGATCTTATTTGTTTTTTAATCGCTAAGCGTTTAATTTGCCTTATGGCTCTTTCACCAACTGAGGGTGGACAACCAGATCTCATTTGTTTCTCATAATTATCAGGATCTTTAAAGGATTCTGGACACAGATTTTATTCCTATGTATTTTCTCGGCTATATACCTTCTAGTTAAACCGTCTTTTCTTATTTTGCCAGTGAAACGTACGACTGAAACTCGCGTCTGCTATATTTATTTCGCACAGCAAAACTAACATCACAAAAAAGAATAACTCGAAACAAAAAGACAAGAACATTGAGTGAGTTAAAATTACCGACATTTGCAATTATGTGTTACTTTGGAATTTTTTTTATATATTTTTCAGAAAATGCATATTAAATACTAGTCCCATATTTTAGTTCGCGTAGTGTATTTCGATTGGTTTTTGCCATGCTAAAATTTTGTCCTGTTGGAATGAAGTCAAGAACTGATAGCTAGGATTCAATTTTCTATTCCAAGATGTTGCCAAGAGGTATTTGTTTTGTCTAATGGTGAAAGATTCACGCCGTTTGTCAAGGAGTAAAGCATTTTTAGTCTATTTTGAAGCTTCAAGTTTTTAAGAAGTGCTCATTTTCACATCATTCCTTTTTGATTATTTTGAGAATAAAATATCAATCCTAAATTTCACTAGTAAGGCAGTTGCTTTGGAAGGGTTTTTTCAATATTGAAAGGTTTGTTTTTCGGTTTACAACATTTTGTCATGAGTTAAGCCAAAAAGTTGTGATATCGAGACTCGAAATGTAAAAGTTAAAAATTGCCGCACCGTATAATTGCACCTTAATTAAATTGATCAGTGAAACAAGTTTAAGGTGTTATAAAGCATTTCAAAAATTTAAAGACGACTGAAAATGTATCTTGACGAAATCGAGCACACAAAACTTCTATGCGGACTGACCGCAAAATTGTGCGACGAAATTCAAAGACATATTTTAATGAATGGATGAGAATGACGCTCCGATTGCCATTGGAACTATATGGTCAAGTCGCACGCAAGTTATTACTTTTAACACCAAAGCAAAGAAAGAACAGAATTGTGTTGGCAAAGCTGAATCTGAATTGGACAACAAGCCAGTGGAAGTACAGGGTTCGACAAAAGTCAGTTCCGTATGCAAATTTAAAACAACTTTTGAACGAAAAGAAAATTTTTTTAATGCATTTTTTTTGTCAATTCATAACCTTACGTGCTAGACAAAAAAATGCTTAAAACTAGCTTAATTTATTTAACTATGCCTTGAATAACTTACTTGCTCTCTGAGGGCGCTCTTACTTAAACCAAGCAAATTAAAAATATGTCTTTCGATTTAATACTAATTTTATATTTAAATTTAAATTTAATTTAAATAAGGAAACTAAGAAAAAATATTAATTAATAGAAAAACTTAGTAAATGTACTTGTTATGTTTCAACTAAAATGAGACCTAAATACTAAACTACAAACTAATCTAAAACTTCAAATTTTAGCTTAACTTACAATAATATTAAAACAACTTACACTACATTAAACATTTTTAAACCGGCCAAGACTGACGGGAAAAATTTTCTTAAGGCACCCAAGATACATCGGTATTACCTTTCAACATCCACTCTCTCGCGTTCTGATTCCGCCCTACTGAACCGAAGAGTCCCCTGTGAGCTACTTACGACGGCTTGGTCGTATTTGACTCGCCGCTCGGTACCGCTTGTCTATCCTGAACCAGGCCTGCTTCTGGGGTAATCAGGCCGTTAAGGCACACTGTCTGATGTTGCATATCATTGGGGCTAAAAGCCTCGGAGATCAAGTTTTTGTTCGAAATCATTGTTTGTTGACTTGGAATAAGCTTTATTAGAAAGTTATCCACTCTGACCAGGTTGGCTTCGTTGTACATAACCTCATTACTATAGAATTTTTCGTTCTCAAACTCTGGAGTTCTATATAAGGTAGTAGTCTGGTAACTTATGCCTATTTTCATGACTTCTTTAGAGGGTGGTTTTTTATAGGAAAATAAAAATGAATTATCTTGAATATTTAGAGTGTTTTTATTTACATATTGAAAATATAAAAAAAGTTTATTTGAAAAAATTTAATAGTTTATTACTATTATTATTATCACTCGAAGTTGGAACCTCAAAAAAAATGCACGTGGGTGTCCCGGTTGATTTTGGCTCTTGACTACTGAAATTAAATTTCTAGGGTAAATAACCAAATGGCGGACTATAAAAAAAAAAAAGTCTTTTTATTTTAGCAAAGAAAGGGTTGTAAAATAAAAAGTTAGGGTGAAAAAAATTCTCGTTAGTACCGACGAGAGCTATAAGTGTGTAGAACAGCCTGTTATAATTTGAAAGCAATCGGTTCAGTAGAAAAAAAGTCAGGACCCGGGCCGACCAGAAAAACAATGTTTTGAGAAAAACGCGTTCTTAGATGCTTGCATGTCAACGTACGATCAAATACTAACAGAGTACTGTGAATTTTAACTTAAATATACTTTAAAATAATTATATATTATATATACATAAATATATATATAAATATATATAATAGAATAACAGAGTCAACCCAGGTAAAAAAAAAATGCGCGCAGGCAATAGAAGGGTCCAAGCGGTTGCAGCTGCCGCCTTAAAGGTTGGACTCCGAGGCGCTCTAGGAAACTCGTTATAACTCCCAAAATATTTCGAATTTCAATCTGAAATTTTCACAGTATATTCTCAAGACATTGTTATTTCAAATAAAGCAAAAAAAAATTCGAGTTTTTGAACCCAAGTTACCAGACTACTACCATAAGTGGAGAAAAATCCTAAGGCATCGTCTTTCGAAAACCCGAATCATTTCCATTAAGCTTGTTCTCACGTTGAACCAAACGGGACATCCATAGGCAAGAACAGGCCGAATCAGGGCCGTGTAGCAGATCACCTTTACCTTGGCATCGTGTTGACTGCTGAAAAACAGTCTCATTATCAAGGCAAAGGTCATTTTGGCTCTGGCTAGATCAGTATTGATATGTTTGTGAACTAAGCTCGAAGATCATGATTTTAGGAATAGCTAGGAAATATCACAAGCATTGTAAAATTCAATCGTGTAACAGCACAATAGTGACAATAAATATACCAAAGGATCGCCCGGCCAAAGGAAATATCACTGAATCAAAAATAAGGATCGGAGTTCTAGAAAAGGTCTTTTTCGACACGATTTGTGTCAAAATTATCGTTTGTCACAATCGTAGCTTTAAAATAAGTTCAGTTTTTCTGGACAAGTTTCCAATGTTTCAATTGGAGTTGTTGAATGTGAGCTCTAATGTAAGTGTTTCCCTCTAAGTAATATTTCAACTCTTAGCTCGGAGATCTAATGTTGCAAGGAAAAATTCTTTGAAATAAAGCGCAGCGATGTGGCTGAATATTTTTAATTTATCAAAATTTTGTTAATTATTTAGTAGGTAATTAAAAATACTGTTTGTGAAAATGTAAGCAGACGCTCCAGAAAGTTTTTTTTAATAACTTTAGGCAAAAAGAACATAAAGCGGGTCAGACTGATAAATTTAATTCAAATACCATCAACCTTGAAATACTTTACAGAAGGTACTAAAAACTCCTCTGTTAATGTTTTTTTTGCAGAGATTTATTCTTCATGAAAGATTGTATTGCAAGCAGTAGTGAAAAAGAGTTATGCCGCAATCAGAGAGTCCTTGAAGAAAGTTTTTATGGTCAGTTTCTAAAAGTGACTGTGCCGAATGGTGGCGTTTTTGTGTTGTAATTTATTTTTAAATTTTTATATCATGCGTGTTTTATTTCAAAAAACATATTTAAAGAAATTTAATTGACAGGTGAATTAAAAAGCTTCAAAGCAATCGCAATAGAATTGCAATTTTAAGAGCACAGCGTTTACAAAAACAGATTGTTCAAGATCAAGGAAGCACTCAAAAACAAGTTGCAGAATTAAGACCTGTCCGAACTTCAGCAGAAAATGCTCGCGAACTTAAAAGTAACCACAATAGAATTACAAATATCAGAGCAATGTTTTTTAATATGCAATTGAGTCCAAGTTTATTGTACATTTCAATAAAGAAAATAAAGCTATGGTCCATTCAATGAAATCTGTCAATGAATTTTGTCAAGTGAAAAACTTTAGATTATAAAAGAATAGAATTTATCCCTTATTTACTGCATGTATGTCGTATGACAGGCTTCTCAGCTAGTTACAAATAAAACTTTTTTAAATGATTTTTTTTTGTTTTATTAAGTACGGAAAATAACATCGGTTAAGTGGCCGCCATTAGAGTGCAGGCACTGAAAGGCTCTTTTGATAAACTTTCCATGACTTTTTGAACTGTAGCCGGTGTAATTTGCGCGATTTCTCCTCAAATGTTCTTCTTTGGTGTGTGGTTAGCTAATGTTAGCCTCTGCCTTCAGGTAAAAAAAAGTCTAGAGCCGACAGAACAAGCGATCACGGTGGCCATTCAATATCACCGCTTTTTGAGATAATGTTTTTTTTTTGTAAGCATTTGTTTGAAATGTTCGCTATTGTGTCGCAATTTTGATTTGGAAAAAATTCGAATGCACTTCCTGAATTGACACTTCAATTTTATGCGAAATATAAAAAAAATTTCGAAGTAAAAAAAATTCCTGGAGATAAACACTGCGAAAATTGTGGCCTTCTTCGAGTTCAATCAGCAGCTGTACTTTTGAAGCTAAGCCAACAAATATCTTGGCAGATTGTGGTTTTCTCGGAAAAGGGCATAAATGCTTAACTCACCAACATCAGACTCATCTTTCCACTTGCTCCAAATGATGTCAGAAATGATGTCACGATGTTAAATTCGTACTCTGCGATTTTAACGCGAAGATCGGCAAAGAAAATAGATAGAAATATACAAAAATATGTAACTTCATGAAGTCTTATCGCATGAGGCAATCGTTAACAAGATACTCCTTTGAAAAATAATTTGCCTTCTCTATATGATGTCAATAACCTGGTCATGACACCCAACTTCATGTGCAACCTTAAAACCCGCAAAGTTCAGCGAAAAGAGTTTGCTATAGACTCCAACAGCAGCTACTTGGCATCATTACTTCAGCAGCGTCAGCAAACGACTTCCCCTTGGCTGGATATGGACACTTGGCCTTTTTTGAAACTTCAGAAAATAAAAAAATTGCTGAACCTTAGTCGTAGTTCACCAAGATTTCTGCAGAAGCTGTCCAAGTGCTCGGCAAAAGCTCTCTCTTACAAGATCGATTTCATACCTTGGACTATACAGACTTTCTTAACCAAACTTAGACTCCAGGAAGCTAGACTTGAACACATTAAAGTACCTTAAATCGTAACATGAAAAGGCCATTTGTTGTCTTATTTTTAAATAAACAAATATTAATGAAAAAATTAATCACTAAGCCAACATTGGTACAAAATATTTAGCCTAACTCATTTTACATGTTTCAGAGGTCCGTATCGAAACCCTTTACCCAAATATTTGTCCTTAGGTTACGAGTCTTATGAATCGGAAATAATATGTTTTCCTTGACTTATGATTCCAGTGTTCCCTTTCTATACGGTTGGGAGGTTTGAAAACGTTGTTTGCACAGGTACCAACCGAATGGTGGGAACCTGTGTGGTGTCTGGCGAATGCACAACTGCAGGTGGCACCGGAGCAGGAAAATGCAACGCTCTCAGCAAATCATCAGTCTGTTGCATTTGTAAGTAATTTAAATTTATTGAAAAATTATATCTTTAAACGGATACTTTCAGATACGACCACATGTGGTGGATCCACGGCGAATAACAACACCTATTGGTTCAACACCAATTATCCGGGTACCTACAACGCTGCCGGACGTTGCACCCTCAGTGTTAGCCCGTGTGACACTTCCATTTGTCAGTTGCGTATTGATTTTCTCGTTTTTACGATTGCTCCACCAGACGGGAATGGCGATTGTACTGTGGATTCGATGACCATCTCGGGCGGCAACTCGAGGGTTCCAAAGATTTGTGGCGAAAACACTGGTTCACATGTGTACGTCGATTTTAATGGTGCTAGTCCAATAACAATTGCTATTGAAACTTCAACGACGACATTTAATCGAATTTGGCAATTTCAAGTATCGCAAATAGCATGTGCGTCTGCGACTAGGGCGCCATCTGGATGTCTACAATATTACAATCAAGATTCGGGTACCGTTTCCAGTTTCAATTATGGGTCGACGGCCTCGTCAAGGACAAATTCAGCGGGGGTGGGGGGAACGAGACAAATTTCAAATACAAAATATGGAATTTGCGTTCGTATGGGTGCTGGAAAATGCTCGATCACATGGAGTCAAATCAGCGGGGATGCTTACTCATTTACGGTGAGTGGTGATGTGGGTGTTGTGGATCCGACCATGCTGGGCACAGTTAGTCTTCAGACCCAGACTTGCACAACAGATTACATAGTAATACCGTCTCCAGTTCAAGGTACAACCAATATGCCCAAAGATAGGTTTTGCGGAATGGGCCTAGTTGCGACGACAAGTTCAGCCAAACCATTTGTACTGTATGTGGTTACTGATGCAAATGAAGGCACTGATATATTGAATCGTGGATTTTCTCTATCTTTCTCTCAAGCAAATTGTCCAATTGCTTAGCGAAGAACGTAAATGAATTAAAGTGTCAGCTTCTGTATTTTTATTTTCTTTATTTCGATTGATTTTATGAAGATAACTTTCCACACAATTTACAAATCGATAAATCAAGCTGTCCATAAAAATTCAGGACGTCAATAAGTAAGTAATACTCAGATCATCAAATGACTTTGTTAGCCAAGCCTCGAGTGATAGATGACAAAAATAAGATGAGACATAGATAGAATCTTTGTAATATCGGTTCCAATAGTTAGGGAATGGAATTGAGGATATAAGGGACCTACAAATTCAAACGACAAACTGGGATCACATCCATAACAGTGCATCATTCACTCACTGGTGTTGCACCTAACTTACTCAAGAAGTATATTTCGCCTTAAGTTAATAGAACGCTAAGAAGACCCTCATACTCATACTGTATGCATATTCAAGTAAGAAAAAGAAGTTCCCTATGGAAGCCCTTAACTATGTTCATACCGACACAATGGCTAAGGTTCGCATTGTCATAACAGAAGAACCGTGAAGGAGAAAGAAATCCTCCAAAAAAAATTAGTTAATTAAGAAAAATTAAATAAATACATTAGCCAGCTAATGCAGATGACTTAAAATAAGCAATCTTACGGAATCCGATCTACCAGTATAAGTTCTGGGCGTTAAAATAATTTGGATTTCTTACTGCCTACTCTTTGGCGTAGAATTTAGTTTAGCGATTTAAAAAAACATTTTTTTTTTGTATGTTGGGACCATCCTTTATTTTTAATTTTTTTTTGTTGCTAGAGCTGTAAACATTCTGTGAAATGAATGCAATTGTCCTATCCTTTTTGGTTCTCTGAGAGACGACGACCGAACAGCGGAGGCAAAGTAATAATGTTGGCACATATTGGGTACGGAACCCTAAAAACGACAAAAAAAACTCCCATCCTCGCTGTTCACGGAAAACCATCTAACACGGTAGAGAACATCCTGACAGCCATAAGCCGAGCAAAAAAATACCGCTCCAATAGCAATTTCAACAGGACATGACAGAAAGACCAGTTTTGAAGTAAAAACTATCTGTCATTCAATGGCCCAGTCAGTAGTGTGACCACAGTGGAATTTATTTGGGCTGCGATTTATCTATTTTGTTTTTAAATACTCGCGTAGAAAAGTAGATTATTTTTTTTATTAAGATAAAAAATATATTCTTCATAAATTAAAATTGAATCACTTACCTTTGTTCATTTTAATACTTCTTAATTGCCAAATTAACAAAGAATTACAATGACGAAAAAACATACATTTACATTTTATTTCTAAAACATGTTTAAGAAGAAGTCACTAGGGTGATTGATTCTCTGAGAGACGACGAACGAACAGCGGAGGCAAAGAAATAATGTTGGCACATTTTGGGTACGGAACCCTAAAAACGACCAATAAAAAAAACTCCCATCCCCGCTGTTCACAGAGTAATCTATTTATTTGAAAGAAAAAAAGAAACAATTCCGAAGTTTCGAAAAACGTTGCCTGAATTTAATTTTTTTGGTAAATTTTTAAAGAAAATAATTATTAATAGATCAACGTCTGCTAAAAAACAAAACAAAACAAAATGAATTGCTTTTCGGTTGAAAATATTTTAAGCCCCAAAACGCAAAATGAAATTGAAATCGCACAAACAAGGCGGGCAATCGACTGGACTATTCCTTGAGATAACAAAGCTCATCAAACTCACTCTTCAATAAATCGATTGTAAGGTGTGCTGTGTGGCTTGTGTCACCGTCCTGTTGAAACCACATGTCCTCAAAGTCTATATCATCCAATTAGGGCCAAAAATATTCGGTTATCATTGAACGGTAGCGATCCCCATTCACAGTAACGTGCTGGTCTTGATCATCACGGAAGATGTATGGCCCAATGACGCCGCCGGGCCATAAACCACACCAAACCGTAATTTTTTCGGGATGCAATGCTGACTCATGGAGTACGTGTGGATTGCTGCCTGACCATTACTAAATATTTTGTTTATTGACGGAGCCAATCAGCCAGAAATGAGCCTCATCGCTGAAGATGATTTTTCAATGAAAATCCGAATCATTTTCAAGTTGTTGCTCAGCCCAATTCACGAACATACGACGCTTCTGGTGGTCAATAGGCTTCAGTTCTTCCGTCAATTTAATCTTGTATGGATGTAGGCCAAGATCGTTTCGCAAAATTCGCCACAACGACGTCACAGAGAGAGACGTGTGAGAGACACATTTGGGCTTTCTGCAACTGAAGCCTCAGCGGCAGCAATATTCTCGACACCACGGGCACTTCTTTGTCTCACTGGCACGGGAACATTTTGTGCTGTGCCTTTGGATTCAAATTTTTCGATTGTGACGACAATAATTTGGACGCAGCGCTCTTAACGTTGAGGCCACTGACTCCGAATTTCGGTAGTAAATTTTAATAACTCCGACTCGTTGTTGGCTCGTTTATCTTTTCATCTAGAAATGACAAACCTTACTGAAGAGAAATGTCAAAAGAGCGGCAAGAAATATGGCGTGGTTTGGTGTCCCTGTCGCTCTACTTTTGTAGCGTCCCTGTTGAAAAACCCTTTACAAAAAACAAAGCTTAAGTGGTTCCATACATCATCTGCGTACATTTGATAGAATAGAAATTCCATCCCTGAGGAACTCCTCTATTAGCTGTCAGAAAATCTGACATGTTCCTTTTTTAGATAAATTTTTACCTTTTTTTAATGCAACTAAATGAAATTTCAAATAGTATCTCAGTTAAAGGCTTAACTCAGCTCATCTGCGTCTCAAGAGCTTTCGAAAAATCCAAACTGTACGAGTATTTCCATTTCCAAATTGAAAACGTTAAGCCTCAACCAAGTTTTAATTTAAATTCGTACAACTATTATGTAAGTGTATAAGATATACAACTCGTCTTCAAATTAGACTTATAACTAACGACAGTTTTCTACCGTAAAAGTGACAATTTTTTTTCTTTAATAAATGAATTATTATATTGACACTAATAACATAAATCTTATCTAGTAAATTTTGTCAATATTTTGAAAATTGTAATTGATTTTGAAAATAATGAAAAATATATTAAAACTAATAACGTGGTATTACCCTGTATCTCCTCTTGACTTGAAAAATTCATCTCGGCAAAAAAATGGAATTAACTCGTGAACACTTTCGTGCGATAATTTTTCACAACTTTCGACGTGGATTATCACGACAAGAGTGCATTGATGAACTTAAATGTTTGAATGGCGATGAAGCACCATCCTATAGCACTGTGAAAAACTGGTTTAATGAATTCAGTCATGGCCGACGCTCGCTCAAAGACGAATTCCGTGAAGGTCGTCCAAGAACGGCCGTTGTGCCGTGCGTGAACTGATAATGCAAGATCGTCGTGTGACATACCGTGAGATAGAGGCACCCCTAGGGCATTTCTCCCACCAGCATGCAATCGATATTGCATGAATACCTGGCCGTTTGTTCTCGTTGGATCCCTCACAATTTGACAATCGCTCAAAAAAAGGCTCGTGTCGATTGGTGCAAAGAAATGTTAAAAAAATTCCATCGCGGTGCTTCAAAAGACGTTTATAAGATTGTCGCAGGTGACGAAACATGGATCTATGCGTATGAGCCCGAAACAAAACAACAATCGACCGTTTGGGTCTTCGAAAACGAGCCAACAAAAGTTGTTCGTGGAAGAAGCACTTCGAAGCATATGGTCGCCTGTTTCTTCGGCAAAACTGGTCATGTGGCGACTGTTCCGCTTGAGTAACACACACTGAGTGGTACACCACAATTTGTTTGCCTAAAGTCTTCGGAGAAATTCGAAAAACGAACAAGAGAAGACGAATCATTGTTCACCACGACAATGCGAGCTCTCACACATCGACTCAAACCAGCGCCTTTTTGACCGGCCAAAACGTCGAGTTGATGAGTCATCCGCCGTACAGCTCTGTCTTGCCACCCAATGACTCCTTTTTATTCCCGCACATCAAGAAAAAAATTCATGGTCAACCAATTTCGTCGCCAGAATATGCTGTTGAAGTGTTCAAAAACCATGTTTTGGGGGTGTCTCAATCGGAGTGGAAAAAGTGTTTCGACAATTGGTTTGAGCGCATTTTCATTATTAGGCCAGAAATAAATCTAACAGCCTACAGCCTTCTCTAACTTTGAGATCTTTCTAACCATTAGTAGTAGTTTCGTGCTTTATAGAAGTCCATATTATTTCTTCAGCAGCGGGATGTAGCAGATTCAGGGCGAAATTGGCCTTCTTCAATGTACTGAAGACATTTTTATTCTCAAGTACTTGATCTTTGGATAAGGTGAAATGCATGTGCCGCCCGGGAGGGTGATCTGAATGTTCCGACAACAGGTCGCTAATTTGCGTCTTCCTCTCGCTGCAGGTAGTACTCCGAAAATTGTGTTATATGGTCTTGTTTTCTTTTAGCTTCAGTCTCCGGAAAAAAGCAATGTAGCTTATGTTACTGATTCAATCGTATATAACAGCGCCTTCGTCTGTGTATTCTTTGTTGGTTGATGTAATGCATGAATGATGAAAAGGACTGATGATATTCGTCCTCCTTGTTGGACTCCGCCTCCGAGTGGCCTCATTGATGATCTGTACTTAAAAGACTCCATTTGTTTAAGAACTTTATATGATTCTTACAAATTGAAGAGGGAATTTCATCGTGATAAGGTTCAAGATAAGTCCCTTTATCCAAATGTTGTCAAAGACCTTTTTCTCGCTGTGATGTTTAATCATCGAATGGACAGTAGAATACTAGTATGATTGGAGAATAGCAGGTTTTTCAACAGGGACGCTACAAAAGTAGAGCGACAGGGACAGCAAACGACGCCATATTTCTTGCTGCTCTTTTGACATTTCTCTTCAGTAAGGTTTGCCATTTTATGATGAAAAGATATACGAGCCAACAACGAGTCGGAGTTATTAAAATTTACTACCGAAATTCGGAGTCAGTGTCCTCAACGTTAAGAGCGCTACGTCCAATTTATGGTCGTCATAATCGTCCTAGCAGATTAACAATTGAGCGTCTAGTGGAAAAATTTGAATCCACAGGCACAGTACAAAATGCTCCCGTGCCCGTGAGACAAAGAAGTGCCCGTAGTGTCGAGAATATTGCTGCCGCTGAGGCTTCAGTTGCAGAAAGCCCAAATGGGTCTCTCACATGTCGTTCTCCATCGTTGGGCATCTCTGTGACGTCGTTGTGGCGAACTTTGCGAAACGATCTTGGCCTACATCCTTACAAGATTAAATTGACCCAAGAACTGAAGCCGAAGTTCGTGAATTGGGCTGAGCAACAACTTGAAAATGATTCGGATTTTCAACGAAAAATCATCTTCAGCGATGAGGCTCATTTCTGGCTGAATGGCTCCGTCAATAAACAAAATATGCGGTATTAGTCAGGCAGAAATCCACACGTACTCCATGAGTCATCATTGCATCCCGAAAAAATTACGGTTTGGTGTGGTTTATGGGCCGGCGGCGTCATTGGGCCATACTTCTTCCGTGATGATCAAGACCAGCATGTTACTGTGAATGGGGATCGCTACCGTTCAATGGTTACCGAATATATTTGGATGATATGGACTTGGAGGACATGTGGTCCCAACACGACGGCACCACAAGCCACACAGCGAATGTCACAATCAATTTATTGGAAACCAAGTTTGGAGAACGTGTTATCTCACGAAATGGTCCAGTCGCTTGGCCGCCTCGGTCGTGCGATTTAACGCCGTTTGACTATTTCCTGTGGGGCTACGTCAAGTCTATGGTCTATGCCAAAAAGCCAGCGACGATTGATGAACTTCGTACGAATATCGAACGTGAAATTGCAGCAGTATCGGCCGATTTATGCTTGAAACCGTCAAAAATTGGGTTCAGCGTCTGGACTTCTGCAAGCGTGCCCGTGGTGGCCATGCAAAAGATCTCGAGTTCCATAATGGCAAGAATTTCATTGATATCCAAAACCGGTTTTGTTTTATTTAAATAAAAACTTTTGTAGCGCTCTTATTGAAAAACCCGGCAGCGGTAAATGCTTTATGAAGATCATTAGGAGTAGATTCCAATGACAATGTTTCTGGCTCATAACCATCTCCATAAGTTTTCGAAAGTTTTATTCGAAAAAATGATGGGCTTGGATTCAAATACATTCCTCATGATTTTGAACCCAAATCTATTCCATATCGCATATGTATATGTATGTAGTGCACCCCTTTTCAGATTCGGATCTTAAACCTTAATTCTATATTTTATAATATTCATTGCGTCTTTGGATTTTATCTACCATTTTTTTGGTGTGTTCATCACATTTGGTCGACCACCACGATGTTCAAATTGATTGGACTGAGGCCATTCAACTAATCAATGTTTTCTTCGTGATGAAACAGCTTTGAGTGACTCGGGTCATGGACCTCGATGAATTCAAACTTGTTCAGGAGACGCTTTCCAACGTTTCAAAGAATATTTTTTTGTGCATCGGTCAACCAAATTTCTAATTAGCCTCAATCTAACACAGAAACGCGTTTCTTCTAAAAAATCAAGCCATCTGAAAATTCTCTAACAATTAACACTTTACACGTTATTTACACAACTGTGTGAAGTGTTAGGTGCTGTTTTGTACTTCAAACACGGGGAAAGAAAAATCAGTCCATCGCGAACAAGGCGGCTGAGAGGAGAACCGTAAAAGAACTTCTATGGCAATAAATTCAAAATTATAAAATTTAATTTTTTAGAAAAATCAAGGACAAAGATGAAAATCGTTTCTTTAGTAAGCGGATTAATTCTGCTGTTGTCTTTGGATGACTTCGCACTTGGATTTACTGAATCCTGTAAGTTTAAAAATTGTTAAATGTGTTAAATGAAGTGCTTGTTTTTAATTTAAATTAATTTTTTTTATTTGAAAAAAATCAATGAAATTTAAAGATTTTAATTTAAAATTAAAAAGCAAAGGTTTCACTCCGCTTTAATGTGTCATTGAAGATGAGCTTGCGAACATATTCCAACCAACTGAGTCGCAGTTCCTTCTTGCAAGATCCTTGTGCTCCGAAATCCTTACAGATCTTGATCATTTTTCGAAGTAGTTTGAAAGTATATAGACGTCATTTCACAAGTTCAGCATCGTTTCCGATGTTATTTGAAGCCACCTAAAATATCTGGACATAGCTCGAAGGTGTACAAACAGAATTGAGACGAAGCAACTAATCGACATTGACAGATGCACCTCAACATGCTAAGGAATGTCGAAAGGAAGTCAGTGGAAGTGTAATAAAATTAAGCCAGGAAGATTTCCAAAACGCTTGATTCACTCTCTGCAAGCCTGTGAAGTCTTTTAAACGTCGTGGTGAAGAATTAAGTGACTTATATTTAACATTCGACTTGCCTTCTCGTACAAACAAGCTTTTAATCAAGCTCTTTTTATTATTCATTTTATTTTTTTTAATTTTAGTTGTCCCCTTCTATACGATTGGAAGATTCGAGAGCGCTGTTTGCACAGGCACCAACCGAATGGCTGGTACATGTGTAGTGAAGGGTGAATGCACCAATGCTGGAGGAACCAGCGCGGGTTCATGCAACTCTCTTACCAAATCATCAGTCTGTTGCATTTGTAAGTAATTTGAACCAAAAAAAAAAAAAAAAAACATCAGAGACATTCTTGAAACGACTCTTTTCAGATACGGCGGCATGCGGTGGCTCCACAGCGAATAACAATACATACTGGTTCAATACCAATTATCCGGGTACCTATAACGCTGCCGGACGTTGCACTCTAAGTGTTAGTCCCTGTGATACTTCCATTTGTCAGTTGCGTATTGATTTCCTCGCATTGTCGCTTGCTCCACCAGACGGGAATGGAGATTGTACTACGGATTCGATGACCGTCTCGGGCGGCAGCTCGAAGGTTCCTAGGATTTGTGGCGAAAATACGGGATCACATGTGTACGTCGATTTTAATGGTGCTAATCCAATTACAATTACCATTGACACGTCAAGTACGACATTTAATCGAATTTGGCAATTTCAAGTATCGCAAATAGCATGCTCGTCTGCGACTAGGGCGCCATCTGGATGTCTACAATATTACAATCAAGATTCGGGTACTGTTTCTAGTTTTAATTATGGATCAACGCCATCGTCAAGGACAAATTCAGTGGGAGTGGGGGGAACGAGACAGCTATTAAGTACAAAATATGGAATTTGTGTTCGAACGGGAGCTGGAAAATGCACGATCACATGGAGTCAAATCAGCGGGGATCCTTACTCATTTACGGTGACCGGTGATGTGGGTGCTGCGGATGCGACAATACTGGGCACAGCATTGGGTCAAAACTTAGTGAACTGCACAACGGATTATATCGTAATACCGTCTCCAACTCAGGGTGCAGGTTCAGGTACGCCTTTGTCTACTGATAGGATTTGCGGACTGGGCCTTTTGCCGACGACAAGTGCAGAAAAACCATTTGTTCTGTACACGGTAACCGATGCAAATGAGTACGGTGATGTATTGAATCGTGGATTTTCTTTATCATTTTCCCAAGGAAATTGTCCAATTGCATAACGAATAAATTATTTTGAAATAATAAAATGGATTTTTGATTTAATTATTTTCGGAAGCATTTTTATCTCATTTAAAAAATGTCTTTCAATTATTGCATTTGCTGACTTTATTTCACGGAAAGCGAAAATCGTTAAAGGGATCCATCGGCAATTCAGCAACTTCATCAAGGTACCCAGGATATGCCTCCTTGCTTGCTGATTAATGTATTTTAATTGATTCTTCATTGAAACTCTAGCTATGTAAGGAGTGGGCCCGTTGTGCTCTATAGAATCAGGGAAGCAGGTTCAAAAGTGGTATGAAAAACTGCAATGCACGTCAAGGAAAAAAACACCCTATCAATTTTTGACAATGCAAGCGATATTCTCTACGATTTTTGAGGCACCAGTATTTTATTTACATCATCGATATGAAGCCCGTTTTGCAATTTGTGTGGGCGAAAGAAATGTAAGTTAAGTCGAACTTGAGCAATGATTTCAGTCGTTATCCTCCTCTTGTCTAAGCCATTGAACCCAAGGTCAGAATAGTATTCGACTGTAAGCACACGATTTTTGAAAGACCAATGACTCATAACGATTGTCTTAGCCACAAGAAACGCGCGTCAAACATTACCCCATTCTGTTTAATTTATTTATTATTGACTTCTTAAAACTCTTTTTTTTTTAAATTGTTTTAACGAGATTCTGAGATACGAATACGTAGCTTGTAAGATTGGTTTTCTCCAATTTAAGAATACTGATGTAACGCATAAAGTCAACTTGGTCCAGGCGGACCTCAAATCGAGCAGAAAGAAAGCTATCTTTGCCATAAAATTACAAAATCTAGTTAAAAGTAGATCTGGGTCAGGCCATTCATGAAACTGCTTATTAAGTTAATTCTTAACATGAATTGTGTCATAGAAATAGCAGCGTAAACAAGAAAGCCTCGATAAATGCGGTAGAATTAATTCAAAAAATAATAATTTAATAGTAAAAATTGAATTGTAAAATCAAGTACCCCTGATAACCCCACAGTTGTCATTGGAAAAACACCTTCAAAAGAAGTCTTAACTGGAAAGGTATCTTGGCAAAGACAAAAAAAAATCAAGCCGAGCGTTTAGTATAAAATCATTGACGCAGTCAGGCGGTTAACATTTCCTATGGCTAATTAGAGAAGGTCGATAGACTTAAAAAAATTTGCAGAATGACAGAAAATATAACAAGTAGTCTGCTGGACTTGGGAATAGCTGCAAACTATTCTCCTAGTAAATCCAACCAAACATTAGCACTGGCCTTTATAATTGTGACGATTTTTTAATCATAAGAAGAGAAAGAAAGAAGGTACTGATGCCAATTGGTCTAAAATTGCTGTTGATAGTAGGCTTAAGGGTAAACTGATGGCGGGGCGGGATGCAATCAGCTATTTTTTCGGAGCATCGGTGGTAAAAGAAGCGATAGGCAGCGTTTTGATTTTGCTTTTTTGCTGTTGTTTAAAATTTTTATCGCACGCTTTTGGATTCTGCTAGAGCAGATTCAAGATGGTTTTAGATGCACCTTTTCAGATGTGAACATTGTACTCCATTTTTTGTCGAATAAAAACCTTTTAAATTGAAGCCATATGTGTAACCAAGGGTACTGTCATCTGCGAAGGATAAAATGTTATAAACAATGGATCATTAGTGAAAATCAAAATGAGAGTCGTTGACAAAACTGAGCCTTGGGGAACAACAGCATTTAAATGGTGGATTTCAGACTTGAAACCGTCCAAAACAACTTGAATGGAAGAAGGACTCACCGATCCTGTATGCACGCATTTCCGACAAAAGAACCGGATCCCAAACTCTGTCAAATGTCTTTGAAGTAGAAAGTTTAACTATCTTTGAATCGCCGAAATCAAGTATAGATTTGAAACTGACCATTTATCAGCATGTGAATGACTTTAGAAAGAAGGAGGCGCAGAAGATTAACCCTTTTTTAGTGAGAGGCTGGTCAAGTGCAGTTTGCCATCTACTCGGAAAGAAACCTTAATAGTAGGACAGATGAAAAAGCTTCAGTGGTTTTGCCATACCATCTGTATGGCTAGATCTTGTAGTACTCTTTCGACTGTGCGAGGGCGAAAATATATTTGTCCCATAGAATATTCAATCCACTCGAACAACATGCAGGTTGGGTTTGTCTAGATTGTTAATGACAATACGCATCGGAATTAACGAAGAAGTAGAAGTTTACAAAATCAAAGCAGCAAATAAGAATAAATTCATTTAATCAAAACAATGAAGAGCTTTTTTTACGTGCGAAGCTGAATTCTATTTATATGTAAAAAATCATTGGCTGGTTGGTTGGTTAGAATGAGCTTTGTTAGCTCCTCACTTAGACCTCTAATTGGGCTCATTGTGTTCCCCTATTTCCTATTTGGAGAAGATTTTGGTTAAAGAGAGAGAGTTGTAGTGGAAGAATGGTAATGTCGGAGGGATAACTATGGAGTGTCTTGATTTCACTGATCGGGAAATCTATTTGTTCGTTTGTTGAAATCCTTGATCTCTCCGACCCCAATTTCTTTGAGGTGCCCAAAAGCCGGTATCAGCGCTGATCCGTTTTTTGTATCGCAGTCTCGCTGTTGCTGGACATGCTCCTCCATGTTGAAATTTCTGCTAGTCAGAGTCTATGTAAGTGGAGGTCAAGGTTAATATGTTCTGTTACCAGTCCCACCATAAGCCTTAGATACCTTTTGCTGGAGTTCCGAGCTCGTTTCGCTACCTTGTTAGTCAGTTTTCCTATTATCGATTTTGTTGTTCTGCACGCTGCAAGGTTGACCCTGTAATTTTTGAATTCCCGGGTTGCTCATTCGTTTATAGCTCTTCTGTTGTAAGCGGGACGCCATTTTGCTTTAAAGGGTTTTGGTTGTTATTTCCTGCTCCTTTCCTAGCGTTCGTAAGCTTTTTCGTTTCCCGTACCACCTTCGTGTTCCGACACCCAAGTTAGACTGACATCGTTCACTGTTGCAAGTTTGTTAAGTTTGTGTTTGCACTTCCTTACCAGTGTCGATGCTGATAGAGGGTTTGTGATAGCTTTGATAGCTGCAGAATTATCGGACCTTCTCCCGTATATTGAGTTCCGCGAGCATTTCTACTCCAGGTACAATTTCGAAGACTTCTGCTTGAAACACCGTGACGAATGGTTCAAGATGCTTCGAAACTTCTATCTGTGGGTACGGACAGTAGATCCCTGCCCCCGATTTAGACGATGTTTTGTAAGAACCATTAAAAACCTAAAATAAAAAATGAATTAACTTCAAATAAAATATTTTTCTCGAGTCACAGTGTTTGTAACCAAACTCCTCCGAAACGGCCGATTGACCGATTTTTATGGAATTTTTGTGTATATTCGGTATATTCAGTGATTTTTTTTTTCAATAAAATTTATTTTTTTATGATTAAGCATTAAAAAATACTTACAGCTGTTGTCAACTAACTAAAAACGCTGTGGTATTTGCTATTCACGCTCATCGTTCAATAACTGTTTCCATTATAACAGTAATTTTTTCTTTCTGATTTCTCCTTTTGTCATTGTTTCATGTAAGATAATATAGAACTTAAATGATTGAAATTTTTCATTTAAAATTATTATACAGTTGCTATTAGTCATTACGAGTTGCGACAGCTAATTAGAAACGGTGATAAATTTTGTGAAAATTGATTTTTATTTATTTTCTCTGCACTTCTTGTTGGTAAGTTCGCACTCAGGGGAATTTCAGCAGTCTTGTTAACTTGAATTTTCTTAAAAGTTTTGAATTAAAAGATGGGAAAAGCTAAAAGCTGTACCCCAGCCTGGCGAAAGGCTATTGTCGAATTGCATTCAACGGGTCTCTCGTATAAAAAGATA
Organism: Orthonevra nobilis; assembly: GCA_963555765.1. Classification (NCBI taxonomy): domain Eukaryota; kingdom Metazoa; phylum Arthropoda; class Insecta; order Diptera; family Syrphidae; genus Orthonevra; species Orthonevra nobilis. The sequence goes on along the minus strand of OY743225.1, from coordinate 109,897,548 downwards.
GGAATGCAATTGGAGTGCTCTAAGAAGATGGTTTTTAATGCACTAGATCATTTTCGGAGATACGCAAAAAACGAGCGCGGAAAACATCTCAACATACCGTAAGATCGTAGTAGGGATGAGAACGAAGCCGGTCTCCTGTCTTTCTCACACAAATGTACTCATACATTGATTAGTTTTTAATGTTTTATTTATTATTTTATTTATTAATAAATGACAATTAATAATACTTTTGTACTTAGTGCATTCAAAATTTTGTGTTTTATGACGAACGAAATTCACATGGACTATTTGTGTAGCATGTTCTCGCCACAGGTAAGCCATGCAGTTTTTTTTTTGTGTTGGCTAAAGACGAACTAATCAAAATTTGAAACTTTTATAGGCCGTCATAGTCCATTTAACATTTATTTAACTTCAAAAATATTCACTAGAAATACTTTAAATAATTTGTATGGCAAAAAATTGTTTTTTTAATTTGCAAGAAAAAAAGTTACTTCACTTTCTTGATGTAGCAAAATTTATCAGCCACTTAGATTATTCCTGAAGCAAATTTTTTAAATTCCAGAATCCAAGGGTTCCGCCCAAGGATATCGTATAGGCTAAAGTTTATGCACCTCCATATGGCTTATAATGTAACTCACATTAGCATAGTTTTTTTTAAATAGGTTAGGTATTTAAAGGTTAAAGTATCTTTGAATAAAAGTAGAGAAAATGAACTCATAATCAAAAGTCTGTTGCTCGAGTAATACCTGAATCCATTCAATTCAAACAGTGCTCCACTGTGTTTATTTTATGCTGGAATGCATTTGAATCATTAATATGATTCACCACCCCCGCGTGCTTATTTTTTTTAGCGGCGAGCTTATTCCCACTGTTGACTCGATGTGTGACCTTGAAGTTCAATTTTCGTTCTCATATTGATTCAATATGGTAAATTGTACCCTTGGTTTTATAAAAAAGATAGTCGTAAGAATTCTCAAATCCAATGTCTCTTTATATTACGAATGTCAGACCAATTTTTGAGTACGCCAATCAAGTTTGGTCCCCCTTTTACAAAACCCATTCCAACGAAGGCTTACACGTTTCACCCTTCGCGGTCTTCAATGGACTGTCAATTATAACTTGCCACCATTCGAGAACCGGATGTTGCCGATACTCTATTTGTTCAACAACTTCTCTCCGATGCAATTGATTCTTCTTCTCTCTTACAAATTATTCAGCTAAACACTAACCCCCGTAACCTTAGCGATCTCCAAACATCGCACAATAAATGTCCAGCAAAATGCTTCGCACGGCAAATCAATCTCTGGACTTCCACCTTTCCAAATCTTCCTTGAAAAATGTATTATTAAGCGATAATAATAATAATAAAAATAATAATAATAATAATAATAATAATAATAATAATAATAATAATTATAATAATAATAATAATAATAATAATAATTATTATTATAATTTTTTAATAATAATAATAATTTTTTAATAATAATTTTTAAGTACCTGCAAGTCTGTTTGCTTGTATTAAATTAATAAAGATGTCCGGGGTTGACCCGTGGGCGAAAAAACAAACAAAAACAAATGAAATTGTTAAAAAAAATCAAAGCATGGGCCTCGATAACTTAAAATATACTGGAATGCGTCTCATAGAGTATCTGTTGTGCATCGGTCACCCAGTTTTCAATATCCAGTTAACCCAAATATTAATAAGCAACTCGTTTCTTCTTAACCATTTAGCCATCAGAAAATTCTCCCGCAATTAGCACTTCATGTTGACATATCTGTGTGAAGTGTGAGGCGCTACTTGAGCTTCTTAAATGAGGAAGAGATAAATCAGTCCAACGCGAACAAGGCGACTGAGTGGAGAGCCGTGACAATACTCCTACCGCGATTAATTCAAACCGAATGAACCTTAAATAATATTTCGTTTTAAAAAAAATAAGAAGGACACCATGAAGATAGTTTTAATAGTTGGCGGATTCATTTTACTGCTGTCATTAGTTGACTTCGCTTTCGGATTTGTAGAGAATTCCCTGACCGGTCATAGACAGGGAAAATGTAAGTTTAAAGGACTTTAACGCGGTCCTGATAGGCAGTATTTTTCTTTTAAATTTCAAGTTCGATATAAATGACAAGTGTAAAATTAAAATATCATACAAGGACTAAGGACATCGACTTAATGGATGAACGAGTATTCCAACATTTTAATGTGGAACGATTTTTTTTTTTGGAATGTGCAATTGAGTGAATTTGTAAATGCTTATAGCATTTTTATGCTGATCCTTTGACCACTTAAATAAATAATATAAGAAAAATTCGTCTACACTTTTTCTGTGCGGCTTCGTCAATGTCCTTCAGTTCAATTTCTTCTATTTGTGGCAGTGTAAAAAAACTCTTCGAGACTCTGTTCCGTTTATAAAAATAAAAAAGCGTTTTTAAAAAAGAAAGGGAAGCCCGATGATAAATCCTGCGTAAATGGCGCAAGTAAGGATACGCGTAATCTCAGCACCTAAGATAGAAATTCGCCGAAAATCGAATAAAAAAAATTGGCAGAAAACCAAAAATATTCAAAGCCTTTTAAGTTTTAAATTCGAGTCCTCAAAAGTTCCAAGCATCAGTTTCATTTTACGAAAAATGCATCTAGGCAAGTGCAACTGAAGTGTTTTTGTGTTAATTTTTTTTTTGAAAGATTACAAAAAAATTAGGCTTTGGAAAATGTAAGGCAAAAAAACAATTAAGTTGTGCATCTAGTTTTTTCTCTTTCTCAATATTTGTTAAATCAGTTATATTCTAAAGTCGTAAAAGTCTTAGTTGCTAGTAGACACAAAAAAACACGAAGCTCCGAAACTAGTGTCAACGACAAGTCCTTCTCCAATATTAAGACTCAGTAATAATGTCGTTCAGTTTTAACACCTAGACGACTCGATTGGTTTTTCAAAGACAATAATTTTTTGAATTAAGACCGTCATTTCTTTGTATTTTCGAGCAAAAATATGCTGGATCAACTTATTCTTTCGAAACTTGTACTTAAAGAACTAGGAGAGTTTTAAGCCATGCTACTCAAATGACAGTCGAAGGGCAGGTAAATGATTCCAAAATTAAGAGAAATCGCAACTACCACCGCTGAGCTCTATTTCTACAAATTAAAGCAACAAATTTGTTCTTGTAAGCCAAGAATTCTAACTGAATGCTTTACAATTATTTTTAGCTTAGAGGAGAAAAAAATGTAAATAAAATTTCTTTAATACAAATTTGTAAAATTAATGTTGTAAATGTGATTTGAGTAATTTTTCAAGTTTACAGGCGCAATTCAAAAATGTGTAAATATTAAAAGCGATAACTTGTAATATGAAAAAACAGAAAAATTTTGTGATTTTTGAAAACATAAAGGCACAATATTTGTAAAAATTATTTATTTAATCAATTGTTCAAACTCGATTAACGCGAGGTTCACAGATTTTAACTCGATTTTTTCGAATTTATAGGTTCCCTGTACTTGTGAATTTTTCACTTGAAATCCACAATTTTTTAGTTTTTATTTGTGCATTTACCAATTTGTAGTTTGTTAACCGCAAACGGATATTTTTCTCGTTGAGATGCAATTGGCCAACTGCAGGATGCAACTGAATCAGTATCAGGCTTAAAGAGATGTTTCACATGATTTGAAATTTTGTGATTTACAATTATATTTCACAATTTTTAAGTTGAGCAAAAAACAAAAAACCACAAAATGAAAATACTTGAAAAAGGCGGTTTTATCAGATTTTTTAAAATATCAGCAGTTGAAGCAGATTTATCTCGTTTTCAATATATGTATTTTAATTGGAATGAGTGCCCCGAAAAACGTAACAATCATACAATAACCGAAATTTAATTAAAATATCCTAGAAAACCCCTGCTTGATGATACTATTAATCGTATCTTACAGCCACAAAAAGTGTGAACCTCTTAATGGAGTCTAAATGAAAATTTGGATAAACTGCCAAAAATTCGGTACAAAGTTTAAAGTAAAATTACAAGTATACAAGTACAATGTAAAATTATATGACAAAACAATCGACTGACAGTAAATACTGTAGGTTGTAAAAAATCAAATTCGTGAAAATATGGAACAAGTTCAAAAATGTTAAATTTTATTGACAAACTGATTGCACAAAAGTTTAAAACCCAAGCCTTGGAATTGGCGTATTCTCTTTCCGTGGATGGATATGATTCTTTGAAATGACAGTGAAAAAAAAAAAACAAAAAGTCTTTAAAGTCGACAAACTATAAAGTCTGAATTTGGAAACACAGATCAAAGAGTTTGCGGTAGGATCCTCAACTCCATTTTTCGACAGAGAACTCTTTTCTCCAAGGTGTCTACTCTACTTACCAGTTAAAGTGCAGCTTTCGACTTCTTCAAGCTGAATAGGCAGGATCATTATTTCGCTGCAAGGAACTTTTCATTCAATTGTTTCGCCAAACTTCATAGAGAACCCGCGACGTTGCGTAGAACACGAAAAAGGCCTTTTCGCCGCCCACTGTCACGAAAGCATACTGCTTGCCCAATTATTATGTATATATTAATAGGACTACCGGTTGAAAATGTCGTTATTACAGACAACTTCAAATCTATTACTCTGAGGTGAATTTTGACCATGACAGCTGTCACATCAAAAACTTCATGTCTTTGTATAATTATTTCAGTCTAGGTTATTGGTCATTAGTGAAAACACACAAGTTTTTGTAAAGCCGTAAAATGTCTAAATTCGTGCCATCAAAACAACATTTGTGGGAAGTTTTAATATGCTTCTTTCATTTAAAGAAAAAAGCAACCGAAGCTTACCCGGGCTATACTATAGACGTTAGAATGTGTCAGCGGTGGTTTAAGCGGTTCAAAGATGGTGATTTCGACACCGAAGACAAAGAAAGCCCCGGCCAGGTGAAAAAGTTTGAAGACCATGAATTGGAGGCATTACTCGATCAAGATCCGTCACAAACGCAAGAAGATCTTGCAAAATCACTTGGCGTCGCTCAGCAAACCATTTCCGATCGTTTGAAAGCAATGGGAATAATCCAAAAGGTAGGGCATTGGGTGCCGCATGAATTGAAGCCACGAGACGTTGAACGCTGAATGCTGCTTGAACGCCACAAAAAGAAGACTTTTTTGCATCGAATCGTCACTTGTGATGAAAAATGGGTACATTACGATAATCCAAAACGTCGGGCAACGTAGTGATACCCCGGACAAGCCTCAACATCGACGGCCGTTCAGAATATTCATGGCCTGAAGGTTATGCTGTGCATTTCGTGCGACCAGAAGGGTGTTGTGTATTATGAGCTGCTAAAACCGAATGAAACAATCACAGGCGAGGTCTACCGACGACAATTGATGCGTTTGAGCCGAGCACTGAAGGAAAAACGGCGGGAAACGGTCGCAAGACACGATAAAGTTATTTTGCAACATGACAACGCTCGGACACATGCTGCAAATGTTTTCAAAACTTACCTTGAAACGTTCAAATGGGATGTTCTACCCCACCTGCCGTATAGTCCAGACCTTGCGCCCATCCGATTACTATCGCTTCCCATCGATGCAACATGGCCTGGCTGACCAGCACTTCCGTCATTTCGATGATGTCAAAAAATGGATCGATTCGTAGATTGCGGCCAAACCGGTCGAATTTCTCAGAACGGGTATCCATGAATTGCCAGAAAAATGGGAAAAATATGTGGCTAGCGATGGGCAATACTTTGAATACTTTATATCTATTTTTCCTCAATAAAGTATTGATTTAACAAAAAAAAAAACGACATTTTCAACCGGTAGTCCTATTATTATTTTTATATAATTAATTTGACAACAATTGAATATGCAATTTTGAAAATGGCACACCCAGAGCTGCCAAAAATCCTGATTAAGCAAGAATTTCAAGCTTTTTGGACTCAAAATATGTTTTAATGCTAAAATAAGTTAATATATGTTTTCTATTAAACATAAAATATAGTTTTTAAAATTGAACTTAATATCATGTTTAAAGCCATGAATTCTTAAAGACTGAATGCAGCAAGCCGTTGGAACTCATATTTAGAATATTGAAAAAACAAATCGCTTAAATATGAGGCTCCAAAAGAAAGATACACACTATTTGAAGTCAAAAGAAGGGGAATTCAAATAGGTTCTAGTTTTCAAATTTGTTACTTATAACATGAAATTTCGCCAACATTTTTAATATAAAGGGTGTCTCATTATTCACGCAAAAAGTAATTTTGACAGAATTTCAATAAAATTTAAATTTTAATTGATTCATAAAGTATACAGATTTGAATAGCACATCGGATAAATGGCCGCCAGGGCTTTGTTGACACGTACGTTCTATTCTACCTAAATGTGGCTGAATATCATGTTTATACCGCTCATTTTTCTCTTTCAAGGCGTTTGTGGTCGTGGGCTTTCCTATGCAAGTCCACTGTCGTTAAATCGCAAGATCTCGATGGCCAATTCTGATCACAAAAACGGCCGATTACACGATTACGAAATGAATCATAGAGAATAGTTCCTCTGGCTGTTTGGCATGTGGAACCTTCTGATTGAAGCCACATGTTGGTCACATCTATATCTTGTAATTTAGCCACTAAAAACTGATTTATCATGTCACGATAACGTACACCATTAATCGTTTGCGCCTGACCAGTTCGCATTTTCGAAAAAGAATGGTCCAATAATGCCTCCATCTCAAAATCCTCACAAAACACTCAGGCGTTTTCGATGCATTCGTTCCTCCAGAGTTATTCGTGGGCTTTCTCAACCACAATTACGCCAATTTTGACGATTAACGATGAAGATGAAAATAAGGTTCATCACTGAAGATGATTTTGTTCAACAAACCAGCATCCACTTGTTGTTGTTCCAAATTCCATTCAACGAACTCTCTTCTCGCTGCATGGCCAGAAGTCTTCAGTTCTTAAGTCAATTCAACTTTGTTAGCATAAAGTTTCAAGTCTGTCGTAAGAATTCGCTGGAGAAAGCTTCTCGAAATACCCAAATCTTGACTACAGTACCGAATTGATGTTCCTGGACTGTCAGCAATACTCTCGCGAACTGCTTTGATGTTTTCTATTGAAATGAATTGATTCAGTCTCCCTGAATTTTTAAATTATTCTCTTCACAGTTGATGGTGATTTAAATCACTATGACCGTCATATTTTGTATGAAAATTGAGGACTGTAGCTGAAAAACTTTCCTTATTTTTAAAATATTGCTCAACAATGAAAACGCGTTGTTCGTTCGTATAGCGCTCCATTTTTCTTACCACGAACTGCAGGCTGTCACATTATAATCTTCTTTTTTTTCCATTGGCAACACTGCACTGTATTAAATGGCGCAATATTGGCACGTTGGTTGGTCGAAAAGCTGTGGACGGGCGAGTCAACTACGACCAAGACGTCGCAAGTAGCTAAATGGAGTCTCTTCGTCTTAGTAGGGCGGTATCGAACCGCGATAGGGCTGATGTCTTAAGGCAATATCGATACTTTTGGTGGTTGGACGACGAGTAGAACCCTATCGTCATTTATTAATCATTGGTGCCTCTTATGGAAATTAATAGCATCTCGTATCAGCCTTGGCCGGCTTACATACGTTTAAGTTATGGAATAGTTAGTGTCACATTGTAATTATTATTAGTGTTATGTTAAGTAGTTTTAATTTTATTTTATTTTTTATATTTAAAAGTAGTTTTTAGTTTAGTTTTATGTTAATTAAAAGCAAAATACAAAGAGTCCATATCATAAGTTTTTCATTTTAAAAAATAAAATTTTTCTTAGCTTTATAATAAGTTAGAATTATTAAAATAAAATAAATAGTATTAAGTCGAAAGACATTATTTTTATTTGTAAGGTTTAACTAAGAGCGCCCGCAGAGGGGCCATGGTGAAAGTCATCTGCTAAATGGCACTTGTCAGGCCAATGATTGCTTATGGCTGTCCAGTGTGGTTCAATGGAAAAGATTCGGGTTTTTGAAAGACAATGTCTCAGGGCTTGTCTTCGATCATCAACCTGATCTCCGGGGCTTTCTACCCTAATGATTTGTACCATGAGAGTCTTCGCCCAAGTGGCTTTGTCCCTCCGGGGCCTTCCTATACTTCGATTCTAAAGGTTTGATACAGAATAGTAGGGCAATGCCGCTTATCTTCCACATCGCCCGTTCAGGTGTAGACAGGCGACTCGATTACAATCCAGACATCGCCCACAGTTCCGAAGATTGTCTCCGATTCAGCAGAGCAGTGTCAACCCGCGATCTGATAGATGCACAGAAGCAACACCACCAATTTTGGGAGCTATTAGAAAATTGATAGAGAATTCTGTCGTCAACACCCTTCAAAGTCAGGTAACCTTATAGAGCAAAGTCGGCCTCTTTTTTCCTTTTAACTTCCCATCTGGAAGCTCCTGTTAATACTTTGGCCGGCTTACTTAACTTAGACTTAAGTTTTCTTAGCGTAAGTAGGATTAGTTAGGAAAATATATATAATAATATATTATGTATATATTAAAATATATATATATTTAAATTCTATATATTATATTATTCTTAGTAATTTTAATGTAGTTTTAAGCTTTAGATATAGAATTAAAAATGTCCGACCACTAAGTTTTTTTTTGAAAATTTTCTTATTTTAATAGTTGTAAATATAATGAATTTAATAAAATTAGTTTGTTTAAGTCGAAAGACATAGAATATAGTACAAGGTTTAGCTTAGAGCGCCCGCCAGTAAGTTAGTTAAATAAATAAAATTAAGTTTATAAGCTAGTTTAAGCGTTTTGTCTAGTGTCTAAGTAGTTCTAATGAGAGAATAAAAAAACATGCATTCAAAAAGTAAAAAGCGCCCGCAGAGGGCCAGTCAGTTAGGTTATACTTTGTAAAGTTAATTAAGCTAGCTTTTAGCGTTTTTGTCTCACATGAAAGTAAATGCATTGAGTAATTAAAATGCGTTAAAAACAAAAAAAAAAAAATGACTGATTATTGAAATTATGTATCAAAATGTTTATTTGAATTTTTTGAATTGATTTCAAGTTTTGTTGCTTTCATTCTGGTGTTGTTTTTTTAAATAAATAATATTTATATATATACAAATATTTGCAAGTACTTGTTTTTCCCATTACTAATCACAATGCGGTTTGACCATTTCCATTTTATGTTGTCCTGTAAATTTTTTCTTGCTGCCTACTTTCAACATCAAAATATTTCTGTAGCTTTCGATTGCTAAATGGCTCAAATATGTAACTCTTTTTTTTTTTCTTTTAAACGATTACTATTTAGATATTTAGTAGTTTAAATATTCTTCGAGATATCGAAATATAATTTACAATTTAAAAGCTCAACAAGTTCGTAATCAACCTTGATTACGAATCGATTCAGTTAGATACGGAATTGATTTCATGACAGAAATAGCATCGTCTTTTTGTTTAAGCAGTATTTGATTGACTTTTTTGGTTAAAAAGTTTTTATTGTAACTTAAGTAAACTAATTTGTCGTGTAGACAGGCAATTTTTCGTACCGTGAATTAATTACACAGCAACACCTTCCTCATGAGTCATTCTGTCCATTGGTGAAAACTGTATGGAAATCCGTGTGGAAGTTTTTGAGTTTATTGCGTTCAGACAGACAGACAGACGGAGAAACTTTATCTTATAATATTTAGTGAAAACGTGAGTTATCAATCTAAAGGGTTAGTTTCAATGAGGATGTCGAATGAAACTAACGTCAAAAGCTCGCTTCGTCGGTGTGAAAGCTGTATTTGGGTAATTTAAGCCCCATGAGCGACCATCGCTTTTCCAAACATACCAAAGTAGCCTAGAGATGAGATTTTTGCTGTCGTTTAAAAGTGCTGCGATTCACGAAAGGAGTACGAAAGGCAGGAGTGCGATTTTTTGTTCAACCTTCAAGTGAGGTGAATTTTAATGACAAATTAATAGAAAAGCATTAGAAACAAAAGTTCTTGGCGCTTTTTCTAGGTCCAGAGCCTAGCTTCCCTACTTATATGTGAGCGTCAGGTTTTTCGCACGTTTTTTTTCGGATTATTCTGTCGTTTGCTTCACTTTTCTTTTTTATTCAAATGTGTAACCTTACATTCGTTATCGTGAAGGAGAGGCTCAAGGGAGTACCCTCTTCGGTGAACTCCCAAAAAGCTCTTTCTGTTTTCATGTTGTCTACTTTGAATTTTCAAAGTGAAGCTTTGGGAATATTGAACATCTTACTTGATATCGCCCAAACATCCGAATTTAATTATGGGGCTTGAAAGTCCTTTGCTTAATCAAAATCCCGATAAGTTTTATTCCAGATGTTCCAAGCAGGATATGTTGAGGTAACCACCTAACCTCACCTTCAGAAGTAGATTATGTCCCTTACTTGGATAACCATGCAAAATGAAACTTGGGGTCTGGCTCTCTGAACACACCCTTTAGCAGGCCCTGGCCTACAAAGAAAAGTATTTAATGTTTGTTTTATTAATTTTAGTGTTCCCCTTCTATACGGTTGGAAGATTCGAGAATGTCATTTGCACAGGCACCAACCGGATGATAGGTACATGTGTAGTGAAGGGAGAATGCACAGATGCAGGGGGTACCGGCGCAGGAACATGCAACGCTCTCAGCAAATCATCAGTCTGTTGCATTTGTAAGTAATTTAAATTTATTGAAAAATTATATCTTCAAACGGATACTTTCAGATACGACCACATGTGGTGGATCCACGGCGAATAACAACACCTATTGGTTCAACACCAATTATCCGGGTACCTACAACGCTGCCGGACGTTGCACCCTCAGTGTTAGCCCGTGTGACACTTCCATTTGTCAGTTGCGTATTGATTTTCTCGTTTTTACGATTGCTCCACCAGACGGTAATGGCGATTGTACTGTGGATTCGATGACCATCTCGGGCGGCAACTCGAGGGTTCCAAAGATTTGTGGCGAAAACACCGGTTCACATGTGTACGTCGATTTTAATGGTGCTAGTCCAATAACAATTGCTATTGACACTTCAAGTACGACATTTAATCGAATTTGGCAATTTCAAGTATCGCAAATAGCTTGTGCGTCTGCGACTAGGGCGCCATCTGGATGTCTACAATATTACAATCAAGATTCTGGTACAGTTTCCAGTTTCAATTATGGGTCGACGGCCTCGTCACGCCTCAATTCAGTGGGAGTGGGGGGAACGAGACAGATCTCTAATACAAAATATGGAATTTGTGTTCGTACGGGTGCTGGAAAATGCTCGATCACATGGAGTCAAATCAGCGGGGATCCTTACTCATTTACGGTGACCGGTGATGTGGGTGCTGTGGATCCAACCATGCTGGGCACAGTTAGTCTTCAGACCCAGACTTGCACAACAGATTACATAGTAATACCGTCTCCAGTTCAAGGTGTAGCCAATATGCCCTGGGATAGGTTCTGCGGAATGGGCCTAGTTGCGACGACAAGTTCAGCCAAACCATTTGTACTGTATGTGGTCACTGATGCAAACGAGAGCTTGGATATATTGAATCGTGGATTTTCTCTATCTTTCTCTCAAGGAAATTGTCCAATTGCTTAATGAATAAAAGAAATTTGTGTGGAAAACATATGAAAATGTTGTTTGTTGTTTTCTCTCGAAATGAGCTTCTGTTTGCATGAAGAAGGCTTACATTTTTTTTTTGAGGTTTTTGGATAAAGAGGACTTCAAACTTCCTGTCGTTACTCAAAATGGCCCCTTATGTATCCTTCGATCCGCAAATTTGATTTTGTTAAAATTCAAAACTTTGAGCTTTCCAGATTATTTTCAAATATGAATTGAACAGGTCACCCCTTAAACGTTATTGTTGATAGATTTCCGGTCGGAAAATATTGATGTCATAAGAGCTACTTCTGTGATTGAAGGATGACTTAAACTGAAAAGATGCGACCAGAAATTGATGCGTCAAACATCAGCTGGGGCATGATATTAAAATGAAAAATGAATTTTTCTATTTTGGAACGAATTTGAACACAAACGTCACGTTGGTGGAGATCCAAAAGTTGCAACTTCGGTTGTTCAAAATAACTTCAAACAAAACACTTTACTTGAAGGCCTAAAATCATGCTCTTGCCGATTCTCTACGAGTATATGGAGCTGAATGTTGAGTAAAAAGCAAGACAGTATAACAAATTTAAGTGTCTTTCAAATTAATATAAGGTCCTGTCTGCGGGGAGGCTTATGCATATTCATCGAACTCAAAAATACAGCAAGAGTTATCCAGAAAGCAAAATTCTTTACTCACACATGCTGACTGCAGTAATCAGAGGATAATGCGGCATTGCAACCATGATTAGCAAGTAAACAATGCACAGCATTGTCATTGTCCTGCTCTAGGAAAGCCAGACTTCTACATCTTGATTTAGCTGGAGCTGGGCATTTACAGAGGAGATGGGTGACGGTCTCCTCCTCCTTCTTCGAGCGGCAGCTTTTGCAGAAGTGTGCCAATGAAACAGTGTCCCGTAAGGACAGATATGAGAACGCTTCAGTAGTTGTGACTCAAGTCGTAGGACGAACCAGTGATGTGGTAAGTTGGTTCATTTATCCAAATGCTGCTGGCACGGTGGATGTATCTATTTTTCATGTTAAGTTTGACCGTGGCTAAGGGGATGTCAATATATTGTGAAACCGCATTCGCGGGGAGCATTGTACGTCCAAGTTCATCTGCTTTGCAGTTCCCTTATAATGTCCCTAATTCATGGTTATCTCGTTAAGGGAAACTCGGCATTCCTTGACGAGCTAAGATGTAGTGTAAACACTAGCGAGGGACCTCATGGCAGCTTGGCCTTCTGCGAAATTGAATATGTCCTTTCCAGATATACAGCCGCTTTGCAGCCTGAAGAATCTGATTGACTTCGAGACGGATTTCTAAGTTGGAGGCGATTTTTATCTTTGAGGCATATAGTCTATAGCTAAAGGGAAATCCTCTTCAAGTCAATTCTGTTCCATGGTGAGATTGCATTGAGTCTTACCGACACAAGCTTTGCTTGTTGCTGATTAGAATGCCGGCGAGAAGCAAATGCAGATTTCTGAAAAGGGCTTAAGTCGAAGAGAAAATGGAAAGTTCCAGTGATGAGAAGAGCAGCCATCCTTCTTACCTTTTCGATGACACCGGACAACTGTGCAGCGCTTCTATGCGCTTTGTCTCAAGTTCTTCAGCAGCACCACAGAGAACAAAGGGAAAATGGGAAATAGAGCATATAAACAGGATGTCCTGACATTCATTAGGAGCACCAACTATTTCACGAGGAAGGTGGTTGATGGTAAATCCAACTGTACGGGTACGCAATGGACCTGCTGCTCATCACATACTATATGGGCGCGAAAATCATTACATTTCGAACATTCTTTTGCAAACTAGAGTCTTTTGAGTGACGCTACTTTCGGGAAAAACTTCCAAACAATCATTGGAATGGTTTAAGAAATACTATCCAGCATCTGCTCCTTAGTGATCAGCAGTTTATCGGTGTTTTGTTGTATTTCAAATGAGTCGTACAAGCATCGAAAACGCACCTCGCGTTGAAAGGCCAGAAGAAGAGTGATCGAAAGTGAAGCGAAGTTGGGAGTTAGCTGAGGCCGTGGTTACATCAAATAAAGAGAGGGGGCTACTTTTTGCACGATGTCTTGGAGATGAAAAAGTCATCGGCAAGATGGGTGCCGTATTTGCTGACCATCGACCAAAGTAGCAGCGCATTGATGATTCAACGGCCGCTTAAGCCTTGTTGCAGAGTAATCGAGCGGACTTTTTGCGATGTTTTGTTTCGATGGATGAAACGTCAGTGCATCACCACTCATTTGAGTCCAATTGGCAGTTTGCAGAGTGGCTAGGAAGCAACGAAAATCAACCAAAGCGACTTAAAATCGATGATCGGGCAGGAAGGTTTTTGCGTCGGTTTTTTGGGATGCACATAGGAGGGTATTATGCAGAGTTTTTCGAAAAACTGAACGACGAAATAAAGAAAAAATAGCCTCATATTGTGTAGAACAAATATTCTTTACCATAATGATAATACACCGGCATAAGGATCTTTGAAGGCGATGGCTTATTTGGACCAATTGCTATTCGAATTGCTGGCTCACCCCCCTTATTCTCTAGAATTGGCTCCCAGCGGCTAATAACTGTTACCAACCCTCAAGCTCCAAGGAAAGAGATTCAGATCGAATGAGGAAATAACCGCTGATACCGTTGCGTATTTCGAGGGCTTGGACGCAAAAAGGGCGTTGAAGTGTAAGAAACTCTGTATTCAAGTGTAATGCTCTCGAAGGCAACTATGTCAAGTTATATTTAAAAATTTGTCCAAAATTGGCTTTGTTTTCATCAAAAATTCCGTATATTTAATCAAAAATCTAGCCTTGAATAAGTTAACGACGCAGAGATTAACACATGCACGAGGAGCATGATCTGATTGCCACAGAACATCAGTACATTTGACAACATCAATCTGCTGCCTGCATTCCATCTGACACCCACACATATGCTGCAGTGCAACGTCTGGCGTGCGGGAACTTTGTTGTTAGGTATTTTATGATTGTTAGTCTAGTCTAGACATTGTCGTTGAAATTTTCAAAAAATCAACATGTTTTTATTACGAACAGAGTTTCCTAGATTTCGAGTGCTTACGATATTTTAAACGTGTTTGAAATTGACAGCGTCAGCGCTCTCGACCTTTCACGGGAGATAGCGTCTCAACATGAGCAGCTAAAAGAAGAGGAGCGATGCCTCTGTGCATTGCTTTGCGAATTAGCGCTAGTTTAAAACACATTTGTGTAAACACATTACAAAACTATAAACGCGTTTTTCTCGAAAACAAGTTTTTAAAAATGGCTGACATTCTCCGGACCGCTGTAATTAACATATCGAACTGAAATTTTGAGGGCATACTCAAAAAATAAGTCGTGAAGACTGAATGAAAGATCGATTTGAGGACTTGTTTTCGCGGAGCTGCAACGGCCGCCATTCTTCAATCCTTCAATTAAAGCAATTTTTTTAATACATTGACATTTATGTGTAAGTTACACATGCTCCAGAATCACAAGATTCACTTATCTTTATTTATTTATTTTCAAGAAAATACCATTATTCTCGACAGCGATGCACATAGCGAAACGGATGTGACACGCATTATGGTTGATTAAGAACGCGCCAACAAAATTCAAATACCTTTTTTTTCTCAAACGTTAAAAAATTTATTTTTCTGGGCGACTAATCAAGACGATAAATTTACATAGCTTACAGCTCTATGGCTCGACCGTCTGGTTTGGAGATTGCTACAAAAGTAAATTCATCATCATCTCGCATATTTTGAAAAAGCGGGAAAAGCCAACACACCACTTGGTAGAACCAGTATTTACCGACGTCATCAATGGTACGATATTCGGCATTGCGAGTTGCAGTCGCAATGGTACCAACAGGTGTGTGTGTGCAATGATGATGGAAGCAAAAAAAAAATAAAGAAGGAAAACTAATTCAAGACGGTTGAGCCACAGGGTGTTTACAATTTTCAAATATTTTTTAAACTAAAATAACAATAACAATTTTGATCAAACAAAATGAACAAAAAGATAATAAACAAATAAATAGAAGCTGCGTTCCTCAACAATGGTATTGAAATTGGAGTTCGCTCTCACACTACCACATTTTAACGTCCGAATCATAGATTCACACATTAAGATAGTAACTCTGCATCAAATAATCTTTAAAACGTGTGATCGCGTTTAATCCTTAATTGTTTTCAACCTTTTTATTTTTGAAATAACAAGTAAGCCAATAAAGAGCTTTTACTTTATCTGTCTTACCCGTACATATTTATGTGCGATGCGCTTAGAAATCTTATTTGGAAGAAATGTAGTTTTGCATACTTTTTGGAGGCGCAGAACCCTTCTTGTGAGTGTCAACTTTTTTTTAAATTTAACGACAAATCTATTTCCCTACCGTAGCTGCTGCCACCTATGATCCAGATTTAATTGTGGACTGTCACCTATGTTGACGTAAACCACAACAGCTGATACGAAGTCAAAATTTTTTCATTTTTTGTATCAGTATGCAAATACTTTCAAAATTATTAATAAAGAAATGGAAAATTCGTTACTCTTCGCAAAATAAACAAATAAACAGCTTCACCAGCTATCTGCCCTTTTCTTCTCGTGGTATGACACCCAGCTCCAAATTGGAAGTTTCCGCAATAAAAAAAACTTTGTTACTTTGCAGCCAAAATAGCAAGCGGCTACCAGCCTAGAAATGTCGAAAAAGACAAGTACATTGAATGGTCACAAATCAAGCCAGCAAAAGGATCACAGAAACCGAAATTTCGCATGATACTCCCGCCGCCAAATGTCACCGGCAATCTGCATCTGGGCCATGCTCTCATGGCAACTGTTCAGGACGTCATCTGCCGGCATAAGCGGCAAATAGGTTACGATGTTGAATGGATACCCGGCATAGATCACGCTGGCATTGCTACCCAAGTGGTTGTTGAGAAGAAGATGAAAAAGGAGCGAGGTCTTTCGCGCCACAATCTGGGACGCAAAGAGTTCCTCAACGAAGTCTGGAAGTGGAAAAGTGAAAAGGGCGATTCTATAATTGACGATCTGAAACGATTAGGTTGTTCCTTGGATTGGTCAAAAGAGTACTTTACAATGGATAAGGTAAGAAAGTGTGAACCCAAGTTAGCCAGTGCAGTAACTTAAAGTGGCTTTTCTAGAGGCAAGTTAATGCGGTGAATACGGCCTTTATAAGTTTGTTCGAACAGGGTTTGATCAAGCGAGAGAAGGCTCTAGTGAACTGGTCATGTATCCTAGAGTCAGCTATCTCCGATATCGAAGTCGAGTCGAAGGATATCAATGGGCCAACAGAAGTGGATGTCCCTGGTTACGACAAAACCGTAACATTTGGACAAATTTACAATGTATCGTACACGGTGTTTGGCGAAGATAGTGAAGAGATTGTTGTCTCCACAACCCGTCCGGAGACATTGCTGGGTGACGTTGCAGTTGCTGTTCATCCGGATGACGATAGATATTGTCGATTCCGAGAGACTGACACATACCTTTGGCATCCCTTTAGAAACGTGTCCATTCCGCTGATATTCGACGCTTCCGTTGACTTGGAATTCGGAACTGGTGCGGTGAAAATAACGCCTGCTCACGATAGAAATGATTTCGAGATGGCAAAAAGACACTCACTCGACATTGTCGAGGTGTTCACTGAGAAGGGAAAGATTCGTCCAGAATTTGAGGAATTCGCAGGATTGCCCATCTACGAGGCTAGGAAAAAAGTTCTCGAATCTTTAGCTTCACAGAATCTACTGCGAGGAATTCGACCGCATAACATGAGTCTACCACTCTGCTCCCGTTCCAAAGATGTCATCGAATACATTCTGCGCCCACAGTGGTTTTTGCAGTGTCAGGAGATGGCCGACGAGGCAGTTCAGGCCGTTTGTAGCGGTCGCATTCAAATGCATCCGAAAAACTTCGAAAACGAATGGTATCGATGGTTGGGTGGCTGTCATGATTGGTGTGTTTCAAGACAATTGTGGTGGGGTCATCAAATACCAGCTTATCAAGCAACAGCCCCAGGCAACAAACAAGTGTGGGTAGCTGCAGTTTCTAAGGAAGAAGCATTGAAAAAGGCACAGAAGGAATTGAATGTGGACCCCAAAGATATAAACCTCGAAAGAGATCCAGATGTGTTGGACACCTGGTTCTCGTCGTCGCTTTTGCCATTTTCAGTCTTCAACTGGCCCGATGTGCAATACAAACAGTCCTATCCGCTTGATATTATTGAAACGGGGCACGACATTCTTTTCTTCTGGGTTGCACGCATGGTTATGTTGGGATTGAAGCTCACTGGTGAGGTTCCCTTTCGAAATATTGTCCTGAATGGAATCATCTGCGATGCACACGGTAGAAAGATGTCGAAAAGTCTGGGAAATGTGGTAACTCCTCAGCAGGTTATTTACGGTGCTTCTTTGGATTCGCTGCAGGGGGAAATCAAAAAATCCCATGATTCAGGGATTCTTGGAACGGAGGAACTGAAAAAATCCATCAAGGGTCTTCAGAGAATGTTTCCCTCGGGCATCCAGGAATGCGGAACAGATGCACTGCGATTTACATTGTGCAGCCACAACATCAAAAGTCATTTCATCAATTTCGACGTAGCAGAGTGTTACACCAACAAATTGTTCCTAAACAAGATCTGGCAATCCACCAGGTATACACTGGGTGCCCATGAACGTCTCCAAATCTCACCAAGTGATGTTTCTCTTGAGAGTGTTGAACTCGACCAGATGGACAAATGGATTTTAAGTCGTTTGAGCGACACATTGAATGTTTGTTCGCAGAGTCTAGAGAATTACAATTTCCACACGGCCACCGCGGCACTAAAGACTTTTTTCTATGGGAACTTTTGTGATGTGTTTTTGGTGGGTGCGAACGATATTTTCAAACGTTTAAGTCATAGACGGTCTTTTTTTGTAGGAAACTACCAAACCAGGAATCATGGAAGGATCCGATAAAGCCAAATCCCACTTTGCCACTCTCACAACCTGCCTGAGTTTAGGTCTTCATGCTATGTCACCGTTTACCCCGTACATTACAGAGGAACTTTTGCAATACCTTCCAAAGCGCACCAATGTAAATGTATCTGTGTATCGGAATCCTTCCCTGGAAATGGAAGTAAATGAAATTCTTGAAATTTGTCAAGACATCCGTCAATTGAAGAGTAGAAACAAAATTTCAAAGAAACACAATCCAAAGATTCACCTCTTTGCGCAGAGCGAAGGTGCACTGGTCACGCTGTCGAAATATCTCATTGCAATCAAGTCTTTAACATTGTCAAATGATGTGATACTGGAGAACCATTCGAATCCTTCAACCAGAAAGCATCTAGCATTTCATTCAACTGCTGGACATATGTGCTCCTTTGGTGAGTTTAAATTTATTGATAGATAGTGTGTTTGATTGTATCTCTCTTATTTATTTTAAACAATTTAATAATTTTGGCATTTAATTCATTTTATCGTACATCGCATTGATTTGTTTTGGAGCAGTTGCATCTTTTGAATCAAATTACCACTACATAAAAACGGGATAGGGATAAATGTGACTAAATTATTACATTATAAATGTTTATTGTTCTAATTACCTATATTCTTCAAGAAACCTATTTACTTAGACATCTTTTTACCTACATAGTCAACATGTTTTTCAACATATAGTTTCTTGTCTTCAATAATTCCTAGGTACTTTATGTCGGCCACCATTTCGTTTTTTTATATAAGAATGAAGGCTTCTCAGAACTCATCCTTAGGAAACATCCTAAACTCTAACCCGTTGTTTTCTTTTTTTTAGGTAAGAATTAAGCCACAGCAATTCCTTTCTTGTCTATCGTCTCAAACGCTCTTTTCAAGTTCAATGGCTTCTTTACTCCTAAACTCTAATTGCAGGTCTAATTTTAAATTATCCTGTTCGGTTGGTTGGTTGGTTGAGGGTGAGGTTTGTTAGATCTTCACTTAGGCCTCTGGTTGGGCCCGTTGTGTTCCTCTATTTCTTGTTTGGAGAAGATTTTGGTTAAAGTGAGGGAGATGTAGTGGAAAGAACGTGGGTGATGTCAGAGGGATTACTATGGAGAGTCTTGATATGCATGGTCGGGAAATCTTTTTGTTCGTTTTGCGAAATCCATGATCTCACCGAACCTAATTTCTTTGAGGTGCGCAAAATCCGGTATAATGGCTGACCCCAGTCTTTTTTATCGCAGTCTCGCTGTTGCTAAGCAGTGGAAGCAGAAGTGCTCCATGTCTTCCTGATCCTCCTCACAGCTTTCGCATGTTGAGATTTTTGATAGTCCGAGTCTATGAAAGTGGAGATTAAGGTTAATGTACCCAGTCCCACCATTAGTCTTAGATACCGTTTGCTGGATTTCGCTACCTTGTTAGTCGGTTTACCTATTTTCGATTTCGCTGTTCTGCACGTTGCAAGTCTGGGTCAACAGTGGTTTTTGAATTCCCGGGTTGCCCATTCGTTTATAGCTCATTTTTAAGTTTTAAGCGGGACGCCTTTTACCTTTAAAGGGTTTTGGTGGCTATTTCCTGCTTCTTTCCTAGCCAGTTCGTCAGCTTTTTCGTTTCCCCTTACACCTTCGTGTCCAGGCACCCAAGTTCGACTGACGTCGTTCACTGATCCTAGTTTGTTAAATTTGTGTTTGCACTTCCTTACTTAGTGTCGATACTGATAGAGGGTCTGTAATAGCTTTGATTGCTGCAGAACTTTCGGAGCAGATAATTATTGCTTCCCCCGTATGTGGAGTTTGGTGAGCTTTTCTACTCCAGTTACAATTTCGAAGACTTCTGTTTTGAGATTTCTATCTGTGAGTTCGGCAGTAGATCCATGCCACCGATTCAGACGATATGTAATAACCGTCCGTATAAATTGTGATAACACCTTGGTCTCTTGTCGTGTTTCCGTTTGTCCAAAAAGCTCTGGTTGGAAAAATTGACTTAAAATCTTTATTGAAGGTGAAAGTTTTCTCATCTAGGTCGCTTTGGTTTTCCCCCTTACAATGTTCACAATTTCCCTATACCCGGTGTTTTTCCTGTCGCCAAAGTGACGCAGTGCTTATGGCCGAGAGTCCGCTTACCGTTCGTTGCCAAAGAACTATTTTTCAAATGTATTTTCAAAAGCTTGTCTTAGTATTCACAATTATGAATTGTACTCTATTTCTGGCCTTAAAAAATTCAATCATTGCCGCTGGACCAATCGGTAAATTGTTGAAACACTGGGCGCATTTCGAACATGATAGAAATTTAAATAATTGAATGTCGACTTTCAAAATAAAATTGAATAACTTTCCCAAGTTCCTCAAATACAATTCTGAGAAAAGGATAAAAAACACGCAAACAGAGTAAAGTATTCAATAATTTAATATAAAAGTTTCTTCTGCGCCACCCTGTATTTGTTTCTAGTTTCCAAGTTTTTTCTAGTGTTTAGGAAAACAACTGCATGGGCTGGAGCTGTGCTTGTGTTAAACAATGGCTAATTTGGTAGTCTTTCGTTGTAGTGCTCTCTTAAGACCGCTGTGCTTAGGCGTCCAATATTGGACCTCTTTTTTGTTACTTGCTGCGGCATTGTAAAGTCGAATCTTAGTGTGAACCAAAGACTTTTTGGAAAAAT
Source organism: Orthonevra nobilis (assembly GCA_963555765.1). NCBI lineage: Eukaryota > Metazoa > Arthropoda > Insecta > Diptera > Syrphidae > Orthonevra > Orthonevra nobilis. The sequence continues at coordinate 109,876,352 of OY743225.1, read as the reverse complement.
ATATCTTTTAATGAAATATATCTTTTAATGACAGCGCCAGCAGTACAGAAGATCTTAGAATTCAAAAAACTATGACCATCTTATGTTTCCAAATTTTAATAGTCCACCAATTCATAATCCGATTTTTTTACAAAATCCAATATTCTTTTTTTTAAGGAATTTCCACCAATGAAGAGTATGTTCTGCGGAAGTCAGGTGAAACTGACTTAAATCGAATCAAATTGGAGAAACTTCAAAAGGAATTGGCGCGTTATATCGAGAGAACCTCAAATGCTGGCTTTCTGAAATCCGCCACCGAGGCTGTACAAAAGAAAAATTTCGATAAAGTTTGTATTTCCTAAAAAAAAAACTATAAGCGTCTTTTTAAAGTATATTTTTTTATTTTAAGATTGAACAACTTCAAATCGAGATCAACAATATGAAGACGCTGCAGAGTTAGCTAATTTATATTTTAATTTTTTATTGTTATATTAAGTTATAAATAAATAATCGCTGTTTTTATAGTGAAAATATTTTTTTTTTCTTTGCGGCTGTCGAGTACGTAAATGTTTTTATCCAAAGGCTTTTTTTAAAAAAAAATTATGAATTGCGTTAAAAAGTTAATTTTTTTTATAATTCAAATGCGTTCCAGGGGTTATGATTAATAATTACCGATCAGCGAAGGCTCATTTGCACTTTCCGTTCAGGAATCAATTAAACAATTCTGTTTGAAAATTACTATGGGTTCAAGACCCACCGTATTCCACGCCATTGAGATCTGCGCCAGACACGATGTGCTCAAGGGAATTAAGAGTGATAGAATTCAATGTTTTTTTCGAACAGCAAGGCAGCACTTAGGGCACTATCATCCAGTCTGATGAACTCCAAAACTGTCAAATGTTGCTGCGGTGCACTGTAATCTCTTGTCAGACAAAACAAGGGATTACATTCCCTTCGGGATAGGGACCAGAATATATCCAAGGTAAGAAATGAATGTCGCAAGAAGCGAGTAAAATCCAAACCGTTTAAACTTTTCGAAAAGTTAAAAACAAAAAACAAGTATGCGGAACGTGGAAGGCCATACTTTCAACTACTGCTACCGCAATGTACTCAACGTGGTCATTCAAAATCTTACAAAATGCATCAATAGTTAGCGAGGGATCATTTTCGCTACAGACCTCTGACCATCTTTCATGCTGTAAACGTGTATTTAGATCCTCAAATGATCTGACTTTTATTTTTGCTTAGCCTGTTCATGGTTTTAAAAGAGGCAGATCTGGCAATGATCGGTTATTCTAAGATTCGATATTGCACTGTTCAAAACCATATTAAAATTTCGATCAAGCCTGACAAAAATACGATCAATGCACGTTTGAGAAGCTTGAGTAATCCTTGTTGGTTCATTTGTGTCAGAAGCAAAACCATTTCCTGCACAAACAAAACGTCACTGTTGGCAACAGTATTTTCGAGGTGGTAAAGGAGTTAACCAAACTTGGAGTAAATAACAACTCCACGTATGACACCTTAGTGGAGATTCCTCGAAGACCCACCATATGAAGTTCATAACTCCCAACTCGGACGACGAAATGTATGCTCAACAAGAATTTGACCGGGCTAGTTCGGCTATATGGAGCCGAGAGCTGGACGATAAGCAGAAAGGCAGAGCAGATTTTGAGGACTTTCAAGGGAAAATTTCTCTGTCGAACATTTGATAACTGATGCAAGGAGGGCGAATAGAAGAAGAAGATTTAACTGCGAAGTCTGTGAGCTGTACATGATGTGGTTGTAGTACAAAAAGCCGAAATACGACGATTACACTGGATCGGACACATCGAGTGAATGGAAAAGAATGCTCCAACAAAGGGGATCTTCGAATTACGGCCCTCAGGTTTCGAGTGACAAAAAAGACCGAACGTTAAGGCTCAAGTGATCGCGGTTGCCAGTACTTCAAGAGTGGAAATCTGCCGTGTCTCAGGCTCATACTATTCAAAGATCGAAGTACCGAAGGAAAGTAAGACCTGGCCTCCATTTATGAAGCGCATATTCACCCCAAGCTGGAACAACACTCTCATCATCTAAGCAAGGTTCAAAATCCAGCTTCAACACGCTTGCAACATATTCTGCCTTTTTTTTTACTTTTTTTATCGCTTTTTTTATAAACAGTGCCTAGAGCAAGATAGCTGGCCGCATTCATCTCCTCTTATTTTTTTGAGGCGTAATACCCAACTCGCTTTAAATACTCATCAGTTTCCAGCTTCCGGAAAATACTTTGGTGGCATGCTCTTTGCCTCCCAACTATTACAAACTTAAAACTATTCAAGAACAATGCACATCGCAACCTATTTTTTTTTCATTTCATCATCGCTCCAACTCGTGTGTGTGAACACACGCAATAAAACATTAAACAAACAATAAAAGAAAAGAATAAGGTTCAGCCAATCAGATCAATGCAGAGAGGACTGAAAGGATTAAAGACTTTTCTTGAAATAATAATACTTCACCCCGCTTCATTTAAATGCTTGAACATGATCTTGATTTTATAAATCACTGTTTACAATCGTCGATTGCGCAAACTTCTTGCCCTGCACTCGTGCATCGACATTTATTGTTATCTCGGATATTGTATTGCACAACTGCAATGCAGATAACGTTTTCGTACCAATGACTTGTTGGAACTGAGTCATCAAACATTACATCAATGTATAAAAGTTCAGATTTGCGGCCAATGTTTTCGGAACTGTTTTTGTTAAAACCATTGTTGACTGGTCGGAGAAAAATGAGAGCAGTCCAGACTCTAGCTTACCATTTAGATGTTCACTAATGTTGCCTGAAATAGAACAGTTCACTTACCCCACCTACACACTTCAGTGAAACACAATTTTCTTACAAAAAAAAAATTTACTTGTTCATCTTTAAGCCAAAAAAAAATAATAATAATACAATAAAAAAACATTTAGACAAAATAAAAAATATAATTTAAACTTCGAGTTGTTTTCTAGCCTACGATCCACAGCTCATGCAAGCATCTTTGTTTTCAAGAGAGCACACCATTTCCGCCATCCTTCGTTCGCGCTCCAAGGCCTCTGGCGTCTGAGGCGTAAGGCTTCCGTTTAGCTTCTTTGTCGGTGTGGTCGATGGTGAGCCACCGTTTTGTGTGGATGCTGCTAAGCGGGTTTTGTCAACGGTAAACTGAATGGCATTGGCAGCCGGCTTGGTGCGCAGATAGTACATGCCTGTTTTGAGTCCAGATTTCCATGCGAAGAAGTGTATTGAAGTGAGCTTTCCGTAGTTGGGCTCGGCAACGTGAATGTTAAAGGACTGACTCTGATCGATGAAGGCACCTCGATCTGCTGCCATTTTGATGGTTGAACGCACCGAAATTTCCCACACAGTCTTGTATAGATTGCGCAGTTCCTCTGGAATTCTTTCGATTTGCTGAATCGACCCGCGGCTGGCAATGATTTCGTTCTTCATGTCGTCATCCCACAAATCCAATTCGGTGAGATCTTTGAGCAAATGTTGGTTGACAATCTGGAACTCGCCCGAGAGAACACGCCTGTTGTAGATGTTGGAGGTGTATGGCTCGAATGACTCATTGTTGCCAAGAATTTGGGCGGTGGAAGCAGTTGGCATGGGCGCAATGAGCAGAGAATTGCGAATACCGTGTTTAGCGATTTTCTCCTTCAACACTGCCCAATCCCACAGATCCGTCGGAGTTTTGTTCCACATATCATACTGAAGAATTCCCTTGCTGACCGGACAACCCTCATATGTTTCATAAGTACCGTATTTTTCGGCCAGTTCGCAGCTAGCCTCTAGCGCTCCATAATAAATGGTTTCAAATATCTGTTGGTTCAGTAACTGTGCCTCTTCGCTCTCATATGGAAGGCGCATTATTATCAGTGCGTCGGCTAAGCCCTGAACACCGATACCAATCGGCCTGTGGCGCAGATTTGACTTCTTTGCCTCCGGCATCGGATAGAAGTTAACATCGATGATTTTGTTGAGGTTTTTCGTCGCAATTTTGGTGACCTCCTTTAGCTTTTTGAAGTCATACTTTTTGTCGGGAGTTACGTACATGTTGAGCGCAATGGAAGCCAAGTTGCACACGGCAATCTCATCTGGTGCTGAATATTCGACAATCTCCGTGCACAAGTTGCTGCACTTGATGGTGCCGACGTTCTGTTGATTTGACTTACGATTACACGCGTCCTTGTACAACATATACGGCGTACCCGTCTCGACTTGGGCCTCTATGATCGCGAACCATAGTGACTGGGCCTTGACAGTCCTGTTGGCTCGTCCCTCCTTCTCGTAGCGAGTGTACAGTTCCTCGAACTTCTCACCCCAAACCTCATGCAGGCCAGGGCATTTATGCGGGCACATAAGTGACCAATCACCATCGGCCTCCACACGCTTCATAAATAAATCTGGAATCCAAAGGGCGTAGAATAAATCTCGAGCTCGCGTCTCCTCTTTTCCGGTGTTCTTTTTGAGATCAAGAAAGTCAAATATATCCGAATGCCAGGGCTCCAAGTATATGGCGAATGCACCAGGTCGCTTGCCGCCTCCTTGATCAACATATCGTGCAACATTGTTAAATACTCTCAACATGGGCACAAGTCCATTTGAAGTGCCATTCGTTCCGGCGATACCAGTTCCCTTTGCTCGTATACAATGCACATTGAGGCCGATACCGCCTGCGGACTTCGATATCATAGCACACTGCTCGACAGACTTGAATATTCCTTCGATGGAATCCGAGACCATGGTCAGAAGGAAGCACGATGACATTTGCGGGCGCCTCGTGGCAGCAGCAAACATGGTCGGCGATGCATGCGTGAAATACTTTTCAGAGAGCAAGTTATACGTTTCAATTGCACCATCGATGTCCTCACCATGAATACCCACTGAGACTCTCATGAGCATGTGTTGCGGACGCTCGGCAATTTTCCCATTAATCTTTAGCAAATACGATCGTTCAAGTGTCTTGAAACCAAAATAATTGTAGCCAAAATCTCGGTCATAAATAATTGCGGAATTCAGACGCTCTGCATTATTCATAACAACGTTGTAATGAAAATCGGAGATCATTGAGGTTGTCAGGCCGGTAACAGCATCGACTGCATTGTACAAATCGCTAATAACATCCGAGAAGGCTTTCTTTGTTTCCTTGTGCAAATTGGAAACCACAATGCGGGCGGCTAGAATTGCATAGTCCGCATGACTTGTTGTCAAACTAGCTGCAGTCTCTGCAGCAAGATTATCTAGCTCCTGGGTAGTGACTCCGGCATACAAACCGTTTATTACCTTAAATGTGATTGCAACGGGATCGACGAAATCCATGTTGAGTCCATAGCACAGCTTCTGGATTCTAGAGGTGATTTTATCAAAATGGATCTCCTCCTTGCGGCCGTCGCGCTTGAAGACGTACATTTTTTCTGGTTTCATTTTATTAAATAACGATAACAAATTAAATGATTAATTGAAATGATAAAAAAGAACAATGCACTTTAAAGCTTAAACACGAATGAACAAGTCTTGGCGGGATTTGAAAAACCATTTCAAATATGCCAAATGACGTTAAATGTCATTCCAAGAAAGTGCTGCCAAAACATGTGTAAAGATGAATTTTTTAAGTTGCTTATTTAAAAAACCGTCAATTTAAATATTTCTTTCAAATATGATCTAAGCTTTGAACAAACATTAATAATAGAGCCTCCGTTGAAGGATATCGTTATCGGAATAGGATTTCAGTACTTTTCTGGATGGGGAGTTTTCAGTTTTTTCTTCTTTTTCATAACACTGAAAAAAGTCCGAGCTCCAAATCCAAGCAATTCGATCGAATGTCCACTTGTTGACTCCTCAGAAGTAGGACGTTTATGGCTTTCCGATGAAAGCGACGGACGACCGAAATGGAGGCATTTTCTTTCTACCATTCTGTGGAAAGATAAGACTGCGTTTTTTGGAAGGAAATACTTTTATTCCGACCAAAAGGTTAATCGGACCCCATTTCAGCCTATTCGAAATTCTCACCGTGGCAAATTATTTTTAAAAGACTACATAACCTATATATAATGGTAGTGGCTGCATCGCAAGATACCCCGAGAAAATGAGACTATCACCTTATTAGGAAATGTTAAATGAAGTTGTAAGGTAATTTCACAGGATATGTTTAATTGGGCATTTCAGCGTCCGACTCTCATTGTCTATTGCGGAGAGAAGACGACTCCACGAGGTAATTATTGCGAAAGGAGGAATTGCATCCACTTAGTTAGTTGAAGAAAAAGTTAAAGATTAACTGGTTCGCATAAAAAATACAACTTTTCCACAACGTAGAAAAGGAACATATTAAAATTGTGTTTTCGAATAATTTTGCAGTCATTTTAACGAGTCTTATGAATTTCTGTTTAAAGATGAACAGGAGATTAAGCATTAAAATGTTTTAAAAAAACGCTTTCAAAATTAGAAGCAGTAACAGACTAGCGTTGTCCAAATATTGTGTCAATGAATGTATAGCCTTGCTAGTACGGAATAAATGCAGAAATAGATGATGGCTTACTTACCTGCGAATGCAATCCATTTGTGCATAATACCAAAATAATAATACCAAAAAAAACTTACTTATATTTCCCGAAAGGTTCTACAAAATTATCATTGCGAGAAGAAAATCTAAGAACTTCCACTCTTTACGCAAATAAAATTCTTCATCAGAATCTAAAAAAAAATCAAAGCGTACTGACCTTTCATGGATTCATGTTCCTTCCTATCTCGAATTTAAAATAAAAAAGTGTATGTGAGATATCGATATTTTTTTATTCGTTTTAAATGTCCTTCGCGGCTTCTCTGGGTGGAGCGCATCCGAAATGTCCAATTTTCCATGACCCTGGCGCATAATTCAGGCTAAATTTGATCTATGGTATGGATTATGTTTGCTTTGCGAGACGCTCTGGTTTCTGGCTTATTCACATAGACGTGCAACGGCAGAAAACCTCTCAAGAAAAAATCTAACGGAGTCAAATCGCACGAACTCGATGGCCAGTTCACATCACCTCCACGTGAGATGACCATGCCCTCGAATCGCTCGTGCAGAATTTCAAATGTGACGTGAGCTGTGTAGCTCATAGCGCCATCCTGTTGAAACCACATGTCGTTTGTGTCCTTACGATCCAACTCAGGCTAAATGAGGTTGGTAATTATCGACCTATAGCGCACGCCGTTGACACTGTTGGCCTGTCCAACGTCGTTCTCAAAGAAACATGGATCGATGACGGCGCCAGCCCAAAATCCACACCAACCAGAGACTTTTTCGGGATGCATTGGATGCTTTTGTGGATCTCATGTGGATTGGTACTGTCCCAAATTCGGTCATCCAAAAATCTTCATCACTTAAGATGATTTTTCGATGAAAATTAAGGTAAGTTTCCCACTGCTCCAGAGTCCATTCAGCGAACACACGTCCTTGTCTATGGTCGATTTCCTTCAGCTCCTGTGCCAGTTGAATTGTGTACGGGTGTAGACCAAATTCGCCAAGTTGTGGTCTTTATTATATGCACGTGTTGTGGAACGCCATATCCGTCCATGGTGGAACCTTCAACAACATGACCCCTTTCAACTGTCAAAGTTCGGGAGTCCCTATTGTAAGACCCTTTTGTTTAAGAAGTACGCAACAAATTCAGAATTATACTATTGACGATTTTGGCTTGGATAATCATACGTTGGTTCGTATAGGCACCATTTTGATACCTCATTAGTTCATGAAAAGACTTACAATATAAGTCTTCTGCATTTGGCACCGTTTCGCATAATTCCACCAATAATTGGTTACAGCAGTCGAGCTGTGAGGCTGGCTTCTAGCAGGGTTTCTTCCAAACAAAAAGAATGAAAGGTTCAATTTAAATATTTACATATGAAATGTGTAAATTGTTGTTGTATTTTCCACACACTCTATGATATTACATTATTTGTTCATGTTACAATGCGATTAGATTTTGTATATATATATATATTTTGATTTCCTCTATTTTTACGTATGAAAAAATAAATTTAAAATTCTGAAAATGATCACCCATCAGCAGAAAGAAAAAACCAAAGTAAAACTAAAAACAATTTCAAGTTGATAAATAAAACAAAGATACACACGTGGGATTTGTTTTACTTTCATAACAAAATTATGTTTTACGATATTTATTTTAGAATATATTTTGTTGTATTATTATTATTTTTAAAATCATAAATGATAGTTAATATCTTATCGAGTAATTTCTATAGTTTATTTATTTTATTTCTTAATTACATTTTTACGTAATATAAAGTTTATTTGATACTTTTTTTTTGTTTTTTTATTTCATAATAATGTTTATAGTCGTAAATATTAATAATTATAATAAAAAAAAAAAACGGAGCAAGCTCACTACAATACACGTACATATATATGTATATATTAATAGTTAATTTTAATAATACTTAAGTTTAGCTTAAAATTAAAAATAAAATAATAATAGAAAAATCAATTTCATTTTGCATAAATATCTTTGGGTAGTGAATAATTTATTTGTTGCTTATAATTTTATTTTTATTTGAAATGCGAAATGATTGATTATATATGTTTGTATTTTTTTAAGCTCAACATAATACTAATTTAGGAAAATATTTAAACAGAAAAAAAAACAATTGAATTTTAGAGAAAATATTGAATATCATTAATTATTTGATCAGCTTCATTTTTTTATTTTTGTTTGTTTCATTTTATCATTTTACGAGTACGACTAGTATTTTGTTTATTCTTGTTTTCTTTTAGCTATAATTGTTCGATATTTTCAAAGTAAATGTACTTTGTTTTTATCCCTAACAACAAAAAAAAAAAAAATATTCGTTACATAATGAGTTTCTCAAGCAATGATTAAATATATAAATATACATTTTTTTTAATTTTTGAATGCATATAATTAAAATATATAATTTCACTGATTGAATTAAAGAAACATTTTGACTTTAAATAAAAGAAAAACAAAATTTATGTATAATTTTATTGCGTGTTTTTTTTATCAAGATTAGTAGTTGTTATGTAATAAAAAAAATATTAGTTAAACTTATTTTAACGTTAACAAGGTTCTGATATATGTAGTCTTAATTTTCTGGTGAATGTGTTGTTCATCTTGTTTGTTATTTGTATACTGGGTTTTACGTTATTGTTTTTTGATATGCTCAAAATAAAATATAGTATTCGTAGTTCTCGTAGAGAATCTTTTATGTCAGTCCTTGAATAAAAACCAAAACCGAAAAAATAATCAAATTTAATTTTGAGAATAAATGAGAAGAGATTCAATTCGTGTTAGGATTTAATGTGTAGACGATATTTTAATAGCACCACTTGACTGTCGAATTACGAAGTGGAAAGTGCTTCTAAAATGGGTCCTTAAGCAGGAAAACGATCCTGAATATATCAAGCCGCTAAGTCTACGACTCTCGACGTAATACTATTTTCCGAGTTGTGGACATCGTGAAGAAACTTTTGGTTTTAAAAAAGTTTGTGATTTTTTCACATTTTTTGCACGCAACTTATTTAACGTTCGCAGCTGTAAATAAAGAAAACATTTCTTAGTCAATACATCGAAGAAGTTCAGTTCGGCAAAAGTTAAAAGCGTACTAGACAAATAACTCTCATGTAAGAGCAGAGCAGAGAGGCGCAGGCAAATGAAGATTTTCAGCTGCTTTCAATAAAAGGAAAAAGGAATATCTTAGCCAAGAAAACACAAGGGTAAGTTTGATCACTCGTTAAATTTTAAAATTAACCAATCAAATAACATTAATGGGATTCCACCACGTCACAACCCAACAACATCCGAATTACTGGACAAAATACAATCTCCTCGAAAAATGATATTTTGCTTCAAATTGGCTTTCGAAATAGACACTCATCTATGGATGATGTGCATAGAAACGCAGATGTTACCGTCTCTGCACTATAGAAAATATGGGTCTGCTTTGCTTTGCACAAGCTTTTGTAAAGTATGGCACAAAGGTTGCCTCGTTAACTTCACATGCTACTCCACACAACGTGAGCCAAGAATCATAGCCAAGGATTTACCGACATAATAGAACAACGTTATAACTACCCAGAAGATGTGTTCACAGGGAAGATGGAGTCAACCGGATCTTTAATTGGACAAGGAAATGGCGTAACAATATAAAAGGTTTTAAATCTTTTCACAAGCACAACATGCAAATACTGTCTGGCCGCCTATCTATGGGCTGCGGATAAATCAGTAACATCAAAATAATCCAACGAATGTGAAACAAAGTACTACTGGATTAATGAATGCGCCATTGAACATTGGTTACAGTGTTTTACATCTTGACTATATAGCTGAAATCATTGCAATCAAAATTGAGAATTTCTCTACAGCTCATTGGAATAGATTCTGTAAACGAATACGCGAAGAAGTATATCGACATCACTGGAAATAATGCGGTTTGAAAATATACCTTCTCATTAGTCACAGCCATAGCTACCCTGTATGCTTCTGCATTATTTAAATGCGACTTCATCGACTTATAAAGCATAGGTGGACGGTTTGTGGTCATTAAGGTTTCGTGTGTTTAGTGACTTCCTAGACACGAACTAAATACTAAACCATGTACGAGGGGAGGTCAAAAAATTCACGGAATGAAGAAGTTTGCGGGGGATGGAGTTTCTCATTTGGGCAGGCATCAATAAAGTTACTCATTATCACTCACATCATATCAAGTTTTAACCTAATCGGGACTTCTAATATATTGACGAGCAAGTTTATGGAAAAAATTGATCATCGCGCCGTGATTAAGTTCTTCACTAAACAAGGAAAGACACCTCAGACAGTTTTTCAAGAGATATTAGCTGTTTATGGGGACTCCATGCCTAGTATAACCATGGGCTTTTAATTGGCATGGCCTTTTCAAACAAAGAAGGTTCTTCATTGAAGACCAATTGATGCTACCACGTCAAAATTCATCAGATAATTTGCAGGAATGATTGATCTGAAACGATCATTTTGAACCTCCCCTGTCAAAATCCTGTGATGACTACGGTTAATGCAAGGTAGGTGCCCAAAATGCTTACGCCGGTTTAAAAAGCACGACCGCGTTTAGTCTTCTCGCAGGTTTTTGCACCGCTGCGCCGAGCAAAGAGAGGAAATCATGGCGCAGATAGATACTGGAGATGAAACTTGGGTTCACCATTCTGAACTTGAATCAATGCAGGAGCCAATGCAGTGGCGTAAAAAAGCCACACACGCTCCTAAAAAATATATTTCGTCCTATTTCGACTGATAAAACACTTGTTTTTTGGTCTGAACAAGTTTGAGAGATCTGAAAAATGTGTTCGAGTTAATGGAGCGTACATGGGAACTGTGCAAAGAGGCGGATCGGTTCAGCATTCCACTCTCTATTATGACATATGATGTTACATCATCGACAGCCGAGAGGGAAAAGGGAAAGATCAGTGTGAGTTCCCTCACATTGAACATTGCCTACTTGAATGGTTTATTCAGTGTGGATTAAAAAATGTTCCAATTGGAGCCACTCTTTTGAAGGAAAAGGCCAACCTTTTTCGCAGAAAAATTGGGAATCAACGGCTTCAAGGCTACTCGACAAGATTTAAAAAAAAAAAACAAATTGCATCAAGTTTTATAAACTATGCGATGAGAACGCGGATCACCCTTCAAACGCTTTTATCGCAGAGAAATCGTTGGACATACTCTTATGTGCCTGGAAAAAACAATATTCCTGAGATACGTACTTCTAGCTATGAAATGCGCAAGGAGAGTGACTTTACTGTCGAAAAATGCTTCAAGAATGCTTGATTTTGTATCTTAACATATAAAAAAGACTAGACCTAGCAATAAAGAATGGATCAAGCTTGCGTTTCACAAAACCAGTATGTTAATGCCATCATTCGATGACTACAGAACACACCGGAGACGATATCCTCAAGAATTGTGTGAGCAGTACTGACGGAAATGAGAGTGAAGATGAAGCCAATCACAGATTTTGATAGAGGCAAAGAATATTCCAAAGAAGCAAGAAGCTTTAAATGCACAGGATACGCTCCACGCTCCACCAGTTTTTTGATAAAACAATGAGCTGGAAAAACATAAAAGAAAAAATTAGCAGATTTCTTTAAATAATTATGTACGATATAAAGTGTAAGATTTTTTGTTTTCTATCTAACTTATTCGAATGAATATAAGAAAAGGCACCCCCGCACCTGTTTAAGCGAAAAAACTCTATGAGCGAAAAAGAGATTGCGGTCCCTTGAACACTCCCTCCCTCTTGGAATTAATCTAGACTGATATATATTTTAGAAAACACGAACTGATTCTCCCCTCCCAAAAACGCTCAATATTAATTTTCGTCAACTCGAAATGGCAGTCATAGACTCAATTGTAAATAAAACAATAAACAGAGTTGTATTAAAACACACAAAAAAAAAATTCAAATAAACAAACATTCTAAACATACAAGAATCTGAATTCTGAGCAAACTTAAAAGTTAATAGTTCAAGGTTCATACAAATGAATGGCCTCTCTCTTAATTTTGTTCTTTTAAAAAATAAATGTTCCAACATATCACAGACAAAATAATGGAACAAATTTAGTAGAATTGATCTTGCTCTCCTTATCTTCTGCGAACATTCTATATTCTTCTTTATCGATTACTTCTTATGCCACAATGGTAAAAGAAAAGTAAAAAATTTAATAAAACAAACAAAAAAAAAAAAAAACAAAACAGAATGCTCTTTCTTTTCTTCTTACTGACTAGACTCTGAAGGGGAGTGGGCAAGCAGCCAGCATCCTGCCTTGATCGCTTGAAAGTTTTGCCCACTCTACCTGTGCAGTGCATTGGAGATTTGCTTTAACGATTGACCAACTTCTATAACAAGCTTCTCATTATCTTGGACATTCTTACTGCCCGCCGATCGTAGATATCTCGATTGGGTTTCAACCTTATTGACGAGCTCTCTAAACTGAAACTTGGAATGCGGTGGCATTGTTTCGTTGTCGGCAAAAACCACGCACGAGTTCTGTAGGATGTTCAGCTTATCACTTAGCTGGAGCCATTGAGATGCAGAAATGGAATTAACTGGTATTTTGAGATTGCCTTCCAATAAGCCGACCAATTCGAGAATCCCATCACGGCTGGTATTGTTCGTCAGCGGAGTAGTTGTGGAATTCGAGTTATTCGTATTTGGGTCTGTGTTGATTTTCTGGCCAACGGGTGTGGCATAGATGGTCAGTTTGGTAGGCTTCAGTGGAACTGCTGGTTTACTCTTGTTGGACAAGTGATGTTGGTCGGACACTATGTCTGGCGGTGTTATTGTTGTTGATGTTATCATGTCACTATTCTCATTGGAATTGTTCTTTATGGCTAGTTTGGGTGAGAGTTGTGTCTGGCCTTCGGTTGGGGTTGACTCTTTTGGCTCCCAAAGTTTCTTAAGACTACTTATACTGCCGGTGCTGCGACGTTTGCCATCCTCGGATGAATCACCAGAATCGGTTGCAGCCGTGGTTGTAGTGGACGATGATTTCAAAGAATGGTTACTATCCTTTTTGTTGTTGTCGTGTTCTGACGCATTTTGCAATGCAGAAGAAACTACTTCGATTTTGATTTCAGTCTTTTTCAGTTCGATCTGGGATTTGGATTTTGGCTTGTTCTGTATCTCATTTAGGTAATTCTCGGAGTGGCGCTCCGCATTGTCTTTTGTAAAGGAATTGTTGCAGTTTTTTGTCGTACTATCATCGGAGTTAGTACTGTCGTCTTTTACTGAGCTCTGTTGCTGTTGATGGTCTTTGGCATCGTTGCCGTTCGTGTTGTTGTTGTCTACCTTGCGGAGTCTTGATTTAAAATCAATTATTTGATTTGAATCATTTTGTGGTGGTGTTTGATGCTTTTTCGGTTCGACTTTTTTCAGCTGAGTTTTGAATGTGTTCGTATTGGTTGACTCGTTAGGCATAGAATTCGAATTTGCTGGAGAGTGTGCAGTTTTTGGTGGCTGTTTCTTATCTTGTTTCGGGAGATTCATACTCTCGGCCAGTTCAGTGACTAATTGTGAAACTGGATCCACTTGTTGGCCACCGTTTTCGCGACCATCGTGGTGGTTATTTTGCAGTTTGCCTGCGTTCGTACGCTCTTTAATTTCAGCCATTAGTTTCATTTCGAGTTTTTCCTTCATGCTGTTGTTCTGTGGGTGTTGATTCTCTGGTGGACTTCCCAATGAACTGCATGAATCGGTGGATGGCTCGCGCTTGCGAAGGCTAACACCGAATCGCGAACTGGCTTCTTCCACACTTGGTGCAGTATTTGAGACGTCATTGTTATTGATTGGCGCTGGTGGAGGAATGGGAATCAATGGAGGCGGTGGTGGTGGTGGCGATTCAAACTCCTCGGGTGGTGGAGGAAGATCTATGGGTGGTGGTGGAAAATCAGAATTTACGTGAACGGTTTGTTGTACTCGTTTGGGACTACTGCTGGCACCACGGAATGAGGAGAATGCCATCATTGAACCATCGGCGGTGGTACGATGTCGTTGCAGCTTATTGAGACTGGCCGAAGCATTGTTGACCATTGTCACACCACTCGACGAATTGCTTCGTATCATCTGTGGCTGTCCACCTTTGAATGTTGCAACACTGTTGGTTATGTTATTGCTGCGTGCCATTACACCATTTGTGGCGATAACTGGTGGTGGCGGTGGCGGCACATCCGGCACAATACTATTGTGATTCAATTGCTGAATGGAGCTGGAATCTTCTAGACTATCGAGAAACGCACCGATTCGAGCAACTTTCGGCAGAGTTCCATATCGATTCACAACTCTTTTCACGTTCATCACCTCTAGGGCTCCAACGGTGACTTGATGGCTCGATGGTGGTGTGATAACACCCGCTAAGTTATGATGCTGCGTCAGCTCCAACGGATGTTTACTGTGAATCGGATGCTGTTGGGATCGTTTGCTATTACGTGTTTCTAGGCCACGATTGCCCATCACTGGTGTGGGTCGCTTGAACGAGCTGTGTTGTACGGGTTTATTGTGATGTCCCAAGGAATGTTGTATTTTATTGTTATAGTCCATGCTGTCGGCATCGGTATCAGCGTCGGGATTATCATTTTCCGAGTCGCAGCGATTAGCCAAATTTGTAATGTCTCGTGTTAAGCCTGTAAAATTCGAATTGCATTCATTAAAATATGGAAGACAACGCAAGGTAGGGAGTAAAATAAAAAGCATAGATGTAAGTATTTGTCACACAGTTGTTAGGATATATATGAAAATTTTTGTATGTACATGTAAGTAATTGATTTAGAATATCAATTTTGAATTTGCATTTGCATTGTTAGTGGACTCGATTCAGCATTAAAAATGTTCTTTCTTTTTAGAACAAGCGGAGCGTTCTTTGTGCGTATTAATACAAAAAATCAATGACGGAAGCATTTATTTTTCCCAAAACTATTAGTCAAGATCAAAGCTCATAAAACGAGGTTCAATGCCACCTAAATCCGGAACACCAGAATATCTGAAGATTACAGTGTCGTGCATGTTAATTGGGATTAACTGAAATTTTTAGATAATTTTTAAACAGGATGATGCTTTATAAAGGGTTTTTCAACAAGGACGCTACAAAAGTAGAGCGACAGGGACAGCAAACGACGCCATACTTCTTGCCGCTCTTTTGACATTTCTCTTCAGTAAGGTTTGCCATTTCAAGATGGAAAGATATACGAGCTAACAACGAGTCTGAGTTATTAAAATTTACTACCGAAATTCGGAGTCCAATTAATGGTCGTAATAATCGTCCTATCAGATCAACAATTTGAGCGTCTAGTGGAAAAATTTGAATCCACAGGCACAGTACAAAATGTTCCCGTGCCAGTGAGACAAAGAGAATATTGCATCGAGAATATTACATCGAGTATAATGCTGCCGCTGAGGCTTCAGTTGCAGAAAGGCCAAATGTGTCTCTCACACGTCGTTCTCAAGCGTTGGACATCTCTGTGACGTCGTTGTGGAATTGCAGTCATTTTGGATTGCAGTCATTGAAATCATAGGAAAAACATTTTTGTATTGAATTCGCGATTCATTTTAAAGTCATTGATTGGGAATTAAAAGATTCCATTCATATTAATGCAGTCACCTGTGCTTTTAGTGAAATCATTTTGAAGTGATTGGATTCATTTTGAAGTCATGAAACCATTTAAGTCATTCGGGAGTCTTTTGAATCCATGATGATGTTTTGCAAAGCAAAGTACATTATTGCGAAATTTGGACTAATAAATAAAATAAATTTTTAGTTTGCTTTCAACGTGTTCAGGTCCAATTGAACCAATTGCGATTCGAATTTGTTGCTCACCCACTCTATTCTGAAGACAAGCTTTCCGGCGACTATTATCTGTTCCCAAACCTCAAGCGGTGGCTCGTGGTAAAGAGATTCAGATCATATCGCAGAAACCGAATCGTATTCCAAAGGCTTGGACGTTTCCTACAACAGAAAGAGCATCGAGGCATTGAAAATTAGGTGAATCAAGTGTATTGCTCTCGTAGCAAATATGTTGTGGAATTAAAAAACGCTTGTTTTCATTAAAAATCCGGGGACGTAGTACTTAAGAATTTTACACGAAGATTAAGAGCTTAAGGGGATTTGTCATTGTTCAGGTTTCTCTTGCAGAAAGCTCCCACAACGAATTAATGTTAAATAAAATTGTTAGTACTTAGTTTATGTTTATGTTTAGTTATAAGCATTTAGTTAGACCCATTCCATAAGCGCACACCGTAAACACATAAGACAATCAGAATGTCGTGAAATGATGTTGTAATCCCTTACTCAGGTGACAAATACCTCGGAATAGAATATCGATTATAAAACTACTGCAAGAAGATGATTTCTTAATACTACTACCATTCGTATTCAGTTCTTCCACAAAATTCTTCCCATCATCATCGCGGTAAGTTGAATCCCGACTGGTAGACAATAGACTGAAAAAAGGTAAACGATTCAAATTTAAATACCGCCGTAGTCTTCAATTAATTATTATTTAAACGCACCTCGTTCTCTTTGGTGGAGCAGGAGCTTGTTTACCCTGTTTGTTGGTGGTTCGTCGCATTTGCACATTCCCCTTGCCTTGGCTGGAGAATGTACTCAGTTTGGTGGAGGTGGAGCCCGTTTCTATAAGAAACACCAATTACAAAATTGGCAATTCATTTGAGTCAGTTCATATTTACCTGATAGCGGTGTGCTAGCTTGTTGATCATGGTGGCCTCCACTACCTCCGCCACCACCACCGCCCCCCATCTGCGGCTTTTTGCCCATCTGTGGGGTGAGAGGTTGTGAAGCATTTAATTGCTTCTCAACTGCTTCCGTAATCGATGATTCCTACAAAAAGCAAGTTAAAAAAAAATACCTTAAAAGCATTTTTACAACACTCACCTGAAACATATGTTCCAGAGCATGATGGATACTCTTAAATGTTGGTCGATCATGAGCATTCCACTGCCAGCATTGTTTCATAAGTTCATACACTTCTGGCGGACAACCAGGTGGTCGTTCCATGCGATAACCCTTTTCGAGTTTGTGAAATACGTCTGTCAAGTCAATTCCAGGATAGGGGGACATTCCATACGTGGCTATTTCCCACAGAAGTACACCAAATGCCCATACATCTGACTTTGTACTGAACTTATTATACGCCAGACCCTCGGGTGCTGTCCATTTGATGGGGAATTTAGCTCCCGCATGTGCAGTGTATGTATCATCGCGCATCAAGCGGGCCAAACCGAAATCTGCTACTTTGACCAGCTTATTATCGCCGACTAGGCAATTTCGTGCGGCCAAATCCCGGTGAATATAGTTGCGTGATTCTAGGTAGCTCATTCCAGAAGCAATTTGTGTTGCCATATAGAGTAAGGCCACTGCATCCAGAGTCTCACGACCAGCAGACCGCAGAAAGTCCAACAAATTTCCATGGCTCATAAATTCAGTGATGATGTAGAATGGCGGCTCTCGAGTGCAGACTCCTAAAAATAAAGAGAACATCAAAATTAGATACTGTGTCGATGCAATCATAGGAGACCCGAAGACTTAAAAAGATCTTAAAAACTTTAACTTATCAATCAACTTAAAACCTGGAAAGTAGGAAAGTGTTTAATTGTATGTCTAACTGGCCGTGTCATGCGACTTCGTCTGCGGAGGTTAGTTGTTAGAATCAACGAGGTCTACTCATCGCCCTGTGGCACTAAGGTGAGCAGATTGTTCAAAAAAATTTTAACAATTTATACCTGTTACGTTTTTAATAAATTGTTGTGAGCTAAGGAAGGCCACGGAGAAGGCATATCAGGGGGACGGCGGCACGCTTGTGGTTGCTCGGCTGAGCTCGTCGGACGGGGTAGTCCTTGTCCCCCATACATCTCCTGCTCAACAGCAAAGAAAAGGTCGTGCCAAAGAGAGGGCGAAGGAGAGGGAGAGAGAGAGAGAGAAGGATCATAGAGCGAAAGCGGAAAAGACGGTGTTCAGGGATCAGTAATGCCAAGTTTTTTCTGAGCTAAAGCACCCTTCCTAATATTTTCAGCGTTAATTTTGAAACTTGGGCACCAAAAAAAAAAATTATTTTCCAGTTTCTCAAAAAAAAAAAAAAAAAAACATATATTGAGTTCTAGTCGTAAATAAGTGTTACCAAGGATTTGTGCATCCAATTCTCATCTACGCGAGTCCAGTATGGTGGAACATAGTATACAGTTTTCGAAAATAAGTGCTTGCGAATTTGCACGCGATTTACAGAAGCGCTTATTCCGACTTCCGGCATGAGCAAATAACAAAAGACTATTGGATGCTTCCGGAGTGTCTAGTATTGACAACGTTATCCTGTGCTTACTGAGGAATCATTTTGCGCGATCGGAAAATGTAATTGAGAACGAACTCAAATCGGGATATTTTAAAAAACTCAGTAGAAAAGGGACACATATCATCTCGGGCATTTTTGTATTTAGACGCACATGGCTGCTTGTCGGACTCGAGCAATATCCTCGTTATATACCATCCTGCTAGAACAAAAGAGTCCTATAGAGCTCCTGACTGGAATTACTGTATTAGAGAATTCGCAAAGCTAATTTGCAAAATTGCATTTATCATCTCAAAAGCCATTTTGTTCCTTAGTTTGCTTTTGACTAGGTTTGGTTGACTAAAAACCCTTTCAACATCGCCATTAGAATGTGGCAAACAAAGAAATTTCAAGGCTAGTTTGCAAATGTTTGCAAAAGGATTTTGGTAGGTTTCAGCGTCAAAAAGCAAAGTTAAGGAAGCACTAAAAATAAAATGAAAGCACTAAAAGAACGCCCGAGCACTAAAATGACATTTTGGGCACTGAAATAATTTTTTGAGCACTGAAATTAACGCTGAAAGCTCTAAATTGGCAACGCTGTCAGGGATACCTTCTGAATGGGGATTTTAGTGAAACGAACAGGAGACCAACTTACCCTAGCTATCCTAAAACTATCCCTAAGCTAAACTAAAAACAAAATGATGAAACTACACTAATCCTAATCTACCTTAAATCTATTCTAACTACTTAGCTAACTAGCCTAACTACCCTAAATAACCTTAAAAAAATGTACAAACTTAAGCTATACCTTAACTACCTAAGGAGTCCTAGCTAAGTTGATCCCTTACTTTGCACTTCGGACCCGTCATCCAGGAACGCACCGTCCCATGGACCAGCCCGGAGATGGTATCTCTGGATAGGCCTTAGCTATCTTCCTGGCCAGAGATTTCGGGAGATAGCTTCCAAAAGCGGCATAGTCCAAAAAAAATAAATGTCCGTTTGGTCCTCGTTGTTGTCCTGTGGGAATATCCTACTCTAAAGAATTGACGGCCTTCCCATTATTGCACACACACACACTCTCACAACCAAAAAACTCACTCGCACATCATGTTGCGAATTCTCTTAGTAAAAAAAAGACCAAGTCCGTAAGTAAATGCAACGATACTATGTTTATATTTACTCCACTCTTTTCTCTTATCCAAAATTCAGTAAAAAAAAATGATAAAAAAGTACTATTTATTATTATTAGAACTATTTAGTACTATTAGTACTATTTAGTACTGTTACATCACGAACTTTTTCTATAGAAGCTGTTCAGTTCTTAGACTTTTCTTAAGAAAGCAATTAAATATCTACCTATCAAAATAATAAAATAACTTCAGGAACGAATGTCAAAATGTTTCTACCCAACCAAGCCAAATGTTTCGTAGGGAATTTTTCTCAATCCGATAAAAAATGTACTTACAATGTCATTTAAAAAAAAATGATTTCATGTGATTTTGATAAATTTTTGAGTTGTGATTGTCTCAGAATTTCAATAAATCAATTGAAACAAAAAAACATGTAAACATTGAATGACATCGTGTGTTTTGATTATACATTTAAAGCACTAAAGGATATTCAATGTCATGAAACACTTATTCTTCAATCCCTTCTTTGGAACAATTTCTCGAAAACGTGAACAACTACAACTCAAACACGCTTAAGAATCACATGTGTTTCATTATGCATTTTGAAGAAAATACCACCACTACCTTAAATTACACTTATTTACATATGAATGCCAGAGAAAGAGTTTTGAAATGCTGCAAAGTTAAGATCCAAAAACCACTGTCTTAAACAATTTACAAACCCTCCAGAATTTGTCAAAGCTCATAGCACGTGGAAGTCGAAATGTACTGCAATTGGCGAAGAAACAAAATTTAAAAAGTTTCTACGTAAATTGCAATCTTCAATTAATCTCCACTTGAGATATCCCGATCTATTGAAGAACGTTTTGAGAACTTTAAAACAATATGTATGACGGACTGGAAGAAGATTCATATCAAGGAACAAAGGATAACTGCGATTACGACGATGTATACGGCGATATTTTTCTCAAAGCATTCTTTTGCAGGATTAAAAGAGGCGTAATTTTGTGCAGATATGTACCTCCATAAAACGTAATACCACATTGTACCTTTGATTGGAAAATACTAGTCCAGTTGAGCAAACATTTTTGAAGCGAAAGCATTTCCTTAACATCTCGGTATGATTAAAAAAGTTCATAATGTCATTAATAAGTAGTCCTAAATATTTGAACTCATCGACTCTCTCAATTGAAAAGCAATTATCGCAGCAAACTAAACTACTACAATGGGTTAAAACACATAATTTGTGTTCGGCGAACCAGGAAATTCAGATCCCAATCGACATCGGCTACGAGATCTAGAGCACTGTCAGAACTATAAGAACACTCAACATCATCAGCGAAAACAGAAATATTAGCTTTTAAGTTTAGTTCAAACAAGGAATTAATATAAATGAGAAACAAAATAGGTTCGAACTTTGGGCACTCCCAAATCAACAAAAAAAAAGAATTTCGCTTCAAAAAGATCGCGTGGTTAACCATATCAAAAGCTTTCGTTATATCTACAAATAGAACTGCAGTGAACTTTATCGCATCAAGGCTAGAAAAAATATGAGAAAGTTAAAAAGTGCTTTCTGAGCAAGATTTTCCCTTTTGAAAACCAAATTGCAATAAGCTGAAAAACTTAGATTTATTTAAACTTTAAAAACAATACTATCATCTTCTTTATAATTTTTTTTCCAAAAACTTTACTTTACACAGGAAGTAGAGAGATAGGTCTATATTTGCTCATATCTTCTTTAGAATCTTTTTTGAATAATGGAAAAATGTCAGCGCATTTAAGTTTATCTGGAAAAACACCCGAAACTACACTGCGGTAAAAAATAAATTATAATAATAATAAATTCTGTTCGAAAGCACGTACATGGTTGTAAAACGCGTTAGGGCGAGAAATTGAGGTGGGTTCTACCAATGTCACTACAATAAGACGTTCATCAACGAATTCTGAGCAATTTAAACTCAGTTTTAGATGAATTCCTTGTATGAATTTGCGGAAAAAAAAGAATATGTGAGAATCATAGATCAACACATTTCTTCAGTAAATCTGCATCAAATATTTTTTAAACTTGTGATCGTTTTAAATCCTTATTTGTTGAAACTCTTAAATTTCTCACCTGGAAGTTCTTGTTCTTATTGGAATAACAAGTAACTTTGCCTGATAAATTTTATATATTTGGGGGCGACGCTATGAGAAATTTAAAATTAAAGAAACAAAGTGCATAGGCGCGGAACCCTTCGTGTAAGAGTTAACTCTCATTTTGCTACCTTTTTCTTTTTTTATGTTTTATAAACAGAAATATGTTAAAACGTCCAAAATATTTGAAAGGACTTCACCTATTTTAAATAAGATTATTATCTTAAATAGATCAAAAAATTATTCGAAATAAGAAAAGAAACAGGCGAAGCAATACTATCTGTAGAGTCGAAAGCTGTAGGACTTGATGATTCCAACCAAGTCTTATCGAAGTCCTTTGGCCTACCGGAATTTATCCTCATTTGTGGAAAAACTCAAAACTTCTTCCTGTTCCTTAAACATCTTCCCGTAGTAATGACGAATTTAGACCCATTGCAATTCTTCCGTAGCTCAATTAAGTATTTGAGACAATAATTAGTAAACAGATAAAATAAGTTCTTGAGGAACAGAATTTTTTGACACCACACCAATTAGGGTTTAGAGCTAAACACAACTGTGTTTCGGCCTTGTTCTAGTATTGACAAAGGTAAAATGTCACTCATTGTATTTTTGAACTTTTCAAAAGCATTTGATACAGTAAACCACTCTATACTGCTGCACAAATTCAAAAAGCAGTTTGCTTTCGAGGACTCAGCTTGCAAACTCATTGCATCCTATCTTTGCGACCGAACCCAAGTTGTGTACCACAATAATCAGTACTCAAAAGTTTTATCTTTATAAGCGGGCGTGCCTCAAGGGTCTGTCTTAGGTCCTCTGTTGTTAACGTTGTTTATCAACGATATCTCCTAGGCCATCCATTTTTGTCAACACCTCATATATGCCGATGATGTTCAGATATACAAAGAGGTACCAAAAACTGATTAACGCAGATTTGTGGTCAAAACAAAACCAATTCGAGCTTAATGCATCTAAAATCAAAGTTTTACAGATACATGGAGGTCTCGTAGTTCGTTAGCTCGTTCAAGAACCTCGGTGTTTATTACAATCAGTACTTGACTTTCTTCGTGGTTTAAGTCTAACGAAGAGGTTTCTACCTAAAGAAGTGAAAGCCAAGTTGATCAAATGCTTCGTCCTTCTTTATGGTTGTGAACATTTTGCAAATCTTGGCGCATCTTCTGCTCATAAATTGAACGTCGCCTACAATATCTGTGCAATATTTATTTTTGAGACGTGAGTCTCAACTCTCACAAAACAAATAACAGGCTGTACCCTAGTTTCTTATCTAAATTTTCGGACAGTTTTAGCACTACACAAAATAATATAAGTAATTCGCGAACTCGGACAGAGCTAATAACATAATTCCGCCGAGTCACAAATACTAAGTAACCAGTGGACAAATTTTAATCCCTGCGATTCATTTATGGAACTTTTTGCCCCAACATATAAATAGATTGAACCCCACAGACACTTTCAAAAAATTAATTTTTCAACCATGCTCTTTGAGCAATAAACGTGACGATGACACTTTACTCTTCATCTGTCACTATATGTTTCTATATTTCGTCCTACCAGCTCTAATTCTATTCTTTTCCTAAATTCTTTTCTAGCTATCCAACACACTTTCTCTTTTATTAGTTTTAAGTTTAAAATTGTTAACCTTTTGATTTAATTTTTTGTATAGTTTTTTTTATAATTGTAAAACTTTCCTGTATTAGACAAAAACTTTATAACTTATTAGGACTACCGGTTGAAAATGTCGTTTTTTTTTTTCAAAAATCAATGCTTTATTGAGGAAAAATAGATATAAATTCAATATTCAAAGTATTGCCCACCACTAGCCACACATTTTTCCCATTTTTCTGGCAATTCATGGATACCCGTTCTGAAAAATTCGACCGGTTTGGCCGCAATCCACGAATCGATCCATTTCTTGACATCATCGAAATGACGGAAGTGCTAGTCAGCGAGGCCATGTTGCATCGATCGGAAGAGATAGTAATCGGATGTCGCAAGGTCTGGACTATACGGCGGGTGAGGTAGGACATCCCATTTGAGCGTTTCAAGGTAAGTTTTGACGACATTTGCAACATGTGGCCGAGCATTTCCGGCCGTTTTTCCTTCAGTGCTCGGCTCAAACGCATCAATTGTCGTCGGTAGACCTCGCCTGTGATTGTTTCATTCGGTTTTAGCAGCTAATAATACACTACACCCTTCTGGTGGTCAGGCCATGAATATTCTGAACGGCCGTCGATGTTGAGGCATGTCCGGGGTATCCATACGTTGCCCGACGTTTTGGATTATCGAAGTCTCGTGGCTTCAATTCATCCGGCACCCAATGTCCTACCTTTCGGATCATTCCCATTGTTTTCAAACGATCGGAAATGGTTTGCTGAGCGACGCAAAGTGATTTTGCAAGTTCTTCTTGCGTTTGTGACGGATCTTGATCGAGCAATGACTCCAATTCATGGTCTTCAAGCTTTTTCACCTGGCCGGGGCGTTCCGTGTCTTCGGTGTCGAAATCACCATCTTTGAACCGCTTAAATCACCGCTGACACATTCTTACGTCTATAGTATAGCCCGGGTAAGCTTCGGTTGCTTTTTTCTTTAAATGAAAGAAGCATATTAAAACTTCCCGCAAATGTTGTTTTGATGGCACGAATGTAGACACTTTACGGCTTTACATAAACTTGTGTGTTTTCACTAATGACCAGAAACTTAGACTGAAATAATTTGACAATGACATGAAGTTTCTGATGTGACAGCTGTCATGGTCTAAATTCACCTCAGAGTAATAGATTTGAAGTTGTCTGCAATAACGACATTTTCAACCGGTAGTAGCAGCAAAAAAAAATTAATTAATAAAATAATTTATGACTTTTTTTAAATCGTTCAAATACTAATTAAACTAAGAAAGTGGGCTATTAAAGAAGTCGATCTTATTATCATTCGAAATAAGAAAAATAAAAAAAATTACCTATAAGTTGCACAAGATTTGGATGCTTCATTTCCTTCATAATGGCTGCTTCCTCAAGGAAATCCTTTAGGGCCATTGTGTCCTCTTTAAGTGTCTTAACAGCGACCGTATTGCCGTAGCGTTTCCAAATGGCTTCGTAAACTTCACCATATTGGCCGCCACCCAATTTATGCTTCATCACAATGTCCGTACGACAAATCTCCCATTCATCTGGTTCTGGACTAAGTGGGAACACAGTCGGTTTGTTTTGCTTTGGCGCTGGATACAGTAACGGTGTTATCAGTCCATGACCCTCATGCGGTACACTATGATGATGCACCAACTCAGCCAGAGTATTAAATTTAGCTTCAGCCGTTACATAAACCTTACCATCCGAGTCCTCCGAAATACGATAGTGATAGACTCGGCCTTCATATCTTAAACTAATGCTTCTTTGTCCCGGTGAACTCTCACTCTCACGCACGAGGAAACTACCATTGATACCCGAACTAAGAAGATATTCGGCAGCATTCCTCGATATCGGTCCATGGTACCATGAGTGCTTTTCAAGTGAATTCAATGGCGTCACATAGTTCGAGGGAACCCATCCAACATTGCCCGAATCCGAGTGCGCTTCGCACCATTCTCCCGACTTATTGTATGACAATATTCGAACTTGTTCGCCTTTCTTAAGGCTTAGTTGATTTTCGCCGCCCGCTTGAAAGTCATAGAGCGCGACAAACAGTTGCGGATCATCTTCTTCTGGGCCAGGTGCCAAAAGATTCTCCTTCGATGTCCATCGGTGTGCCGATTCAAACCCGGAGGTCGTTGAACTTGGTCCCTGACTGTGACTCTGTGTATTGTGCAAAGAGCCATCTTGACTCTGGGCAAGCAATTCAGCTTCCAGTAGGCTCGATCCGGGCGGAATGTGTGGCAATGGACGTGACTGCAGGAGAGCCTCTGTAAATAAAAAAACGAAAATAACAACATTACAATGGATTACTTTAAATGTGAAAAAAAGAAAGCACATCATGCTAGAGATAAGGGAAGAAGTCTTTTAGGGCTTAGGAGGGTACGATTAGGTTAAATCTTTCTCCTTAATGGAACGTACAAAAATAATGTGACAGTGTTCTTTTTTTTTCGATGGCAAAAGATAAACTCTGCAATGTAATAAAAAGTATTTAAGAAGAAGCACTAAACCTTCAGAGTTTGATTAATGTCGTAGATATGACTCGCGGTATTTATAGCTAATTATGAGTGCTTATATGACTCACTGTATGAGCTATAAACCATTAATCTAATTAATCTTTTAAGTCTGCTCGGATGTGTGCTTTCGTTGAGGTCGCAAGAGCATTCTTCATTGCGAATTTTGTCCTTTACCACGATGAATATGTTAATGAATGCAAAAAAGTCGTAAAAATGGGGGATGTATGCACTCCAAGGAGGTGTTTTATATCGCCTACTTTGAGGCTTCCCTTCCTGACAAGGTTTCAAGAAAACTTTTTGCTTGAAGACTTTTGAAATTCGGAATCGTAAAAAACGGAATCCAAGACTTTCAGTTAAGAAAAAAAAAACAAATTCTTTTTAAAACAAATTTTCTTAGCTAAAAGCGAATTGAATACCAAAATTAAAAAAATCATAACCACATCTTTACGGCATCCCTTGTGGTTCACTTATGGGATTCGCCAGAGATTTACACGGCGCTCTAATTCGTTCAAAAAATTTACAGAAATTCAATATTTTATTTCGGCGGCACGAAATAGATCGAGCTTGTTTGAAAGAATGTTCTCGAGCTCTTGCACCGAACATAATCCCGTGTTCTGAGTACCTCAACGCAAGAAAGATCTCAGCACATGAATATCAGTCGCACGGAAGGTCACGAACTGTTTGTTGAGTTAGTTCAGACTGAAGGAAAGCGAAAAGACGTTTGCTGGAGCTCAATTATCTTCAGTTTTAAGCTGCTCCAGCTGTGGTCATTTTGCTTTCCTTCAGTCTGAACTAACTCAACAAATAGTTGTATGCGCCTTTCATTTCGGCGGGTAATTTATTGAAGGAAAATCCATATTTAAACAAAGAGACAATGCATCCTGAACGTGTGACAGTTTGGTATGGTAATGGACATTTTTTTTTGACCAGAGATTGAAGCTGTAAGCTTGGACAAGGTATGGTTCCAGCAAGATGCGGCTACGTGCCACACAACCCATCCAAAAATCGATTAAGTGCACACATATTTCGATAGCCATGTCATCAATCGTGGTGATCAGATGATCAACAATCACTCACAAAGACTGTATTGCAATGCAGACAAAAAGTGCTACAATGTCTTGAGGGTAGCAAACTTTTGGTCATTCGTGAAAAATTTTCTCATCTCCCATATCAGCACTCGTTTGCAATGACATTCCAACTGTCATCTCTGTAGAAAAAGCAAATCTTCGAGCTCAACACTCCCAGATCTTGCTTTTGCTCCTCCTGTACTTGATCGCGTCGACTTTTTACGGGACGGATCCATTTCCACACTCCATTCTTCTGAAGGAATTTTTTTGCACGTTGGCAAAACCATTGAGTAAGCTTTACCATCTGCCCTATTCTTCTGATCTCTTCTCGAGTAGATCGTAAACAGCATTTGTCCAGGCCGAATCTTTTTCTCCCTCCCACTATCGACCCATTGCACTATAGTCTGTGTTGGGATTAATGTCAGATGTTTGGATTAATGTCCGAGGGGTGATCGAAAAGAAATGATAATCGGTTATTTGTAGTCCGCATATACCCACTACGCCAACATATAAACAGGCAGGTACATTCACATAAATAGGTACCGTCACTTCGAAGAGAGAACAACAAAATGGAGAAAGAAGAAGAAAAACCTCTGTTTAAAAAAAAATTTCTACCAAAGACATACTTAGCGATTTGGTGGAAACATAAGAGGACTCTGCTGAACAGCTGAACGCTGGGCCAAGGAGTTTAAGCTGGAAAAAACCGATGAACATTCACTGAATATGAAAACCGCAAAGGACATCTATCCATGTCCCTTAATGAAGAGAAAGTGGAAAAAGTCAAAGATGTCGTATTGGCAGATCGAAGAGTGACCATCCGGCATGTCGATGAGGTCACGGGGATCTTATATGGCAGTGTTTAAAAAATCCTTGCCAACGAATTGCATATGAAGAAGGACTCTGCGCGTTGGATGCAGAATATAAGCCGACGAGCAAAAGCCGAACGAGTCAATATTTCAAGGGTGAATCTCGAAAAGTTCCAGGCAGATCAGGAGGTTTTTTTT
Source organism: Orthonevra nobilis (assembly GCA_963555765.1). Lineage (NCBI taxonomy): Eukaryota > Metazoa > Arthropoda > Insecta > Diptera > Syrphidae > Orthonevra > Orthonevra nobilis. The sequence goes on along the minus strand of OY743225.1, from coordinate 109,848,034 downwards.
CGTCACCACGGACGCGACCTGGATCCACCATTTTTATCCAGAAACTAAACAGCAATCAATGACCTGGAAGTGACTGTTTTCACTGACGCCGAAGAAATTCAAAGTGTCGAGGTCGACAGAGAAGGTTACGACATCAGTTTTATTGAGAAGCTTAATGAATTATTAGGTTGGAATATTTAGGAAAGGGAGCCACTATATCAGGCCCTTACTACATAGATCAAACAGGAAGATTGCCCGAAGCTAGTTTGGAAAAGAGACGCGGCAAATTGCGAGCCGGTGTGCTGTTTAATCAAGTCAACGCACTGATTCAAGAAACAGGATTCCAATTGTTTGAACACCCATCCCATACGCCAGATCTAGCTCGCAGTGACTTCTATTTCTTTCCTCGAGTCAAGGAACACTTTCAATCAAGAAATTTTATGATAATAGCGAACTGATGGCCGCTATTGAGGCTTTTTTCATGACACATAATTTTTTTTACCGTGATTTTGGAAAATATTTTGACTAAATGTATTTACTTGGTAAAAGACTTGGTTCAAAAATATTTTTTTTGCTTTGGATCAAAAGCCCTAATCAAACCCGAAACCTCAGTTCTTTTACCTGGTTCCCTGGAACCAATGCCAAGAATGATGTGGATGACCAAAGAGCAATTTTCAATTTTTCCTAGAATCTTCATCACAGTCACAAACACGGACTAGACCCCGACCTTTAATAAATTTTATTGTCCTCAAAAATGAAGTGTTCCGATCCGAGAAACTTTTACTTAACATACGAACTAAGTTAAGTCTCATAAAATCATAACATCTCCGATAATATATAATATAACATTTTTTTATAGAGCTAACCATGAGTTTCAAAACTTTGCATCGCGTTGCAATCGTGGTTCATAAAAAGTATGTCAAAAATTTTCCCCACCAGTCCCCAGTCTAAAATATGCTAATTGCCTCTAAACTGAACCGACATAAGTGGACCGTTTCCATTCGATTTTATAACTTCGGAAATTAGGATGGTAATTCGATTAAGTCAAATCATCGCCTCGATGCATTTTGGTCAACAGCTCGATTAATAAATTATTACCCGAACGAAAAGAAGCCAACGAATGCATTCCATCGTTTAGGCTATAAATAAAATTCGAAAATCCCAGCAGCATAAATTATGTAGACACTTTTTTTTTTTTACTATCGTTGGATATTTATTTATACACTCGAGAATTCATCGGTCTTTCAATTTATTTAAAAGAAAATAAAAATATTTGATTAATTGTCGAATTAAATTATGTATTAATCCACTAGCACCGGAAATCGACTTTGGGATTGTCATGTTTTTTTTTTCACTTTTCAACTGATTCAATTGATCCACTCCGGAGAAGGTTCTTCCCTCCCGGATTGCTGGTTTTCAATTTATTGGAAGAGATAATGATGCCGATGGGGTATTTCCGGTGCGAATTTCGCAAATTGTTTGTATCTTTTTGTGTATTTTAGTTCTCATAATTAATTATCATTAAAGTAAAAACACACAAAAAACATTTTGCCGGGATAGAGTATGTTGTTCTTTTGACGGAACGCATGAGTGATTAACTTGGTGTTTACCTACTCCTATGACAATGAGAAATATTTTTTTTTAGACCCTGAACTCATAAATTTAAATTGTATAATTTGCTTTAATATTCGCCGCCTTTATTCTAAAAATTGAGAAAAAAAGTACCGCGGAAATGATTTAACGTTTCTTCATGCTGGATCGTAATATTTAACAGACCCAAATAAATCGAAAATGTCAAAATGAATAAAACAACTTAGTTGATACGAGAAGGGCATAAAGTTAGCCGGGTACACCCTGAACAGTTGGAAAACAAGTCGCGTTGAAAAACTTTCCCAGAAGGTGAAAACACCATATACTATACATGAGTCGGGTTCAAGCCTCGTTGGTAAACATTTTCACCACTCTGGCAGGAGAAATAATTTGTATCCAAGCTAGTTATTATTATGTCTTGAAGGCAGTTTCTTCTTCAGATATAAAAGGTCCGCCAAATAACTTTTTTTTTTTGAAAATGCTATAAAATAAACTGCTGAATATTTTATCAAATTTCTTTTTTTATTTGAAAGTAAAATCCTTCCGGTTAATAATGGAAAATAATTTCATTCAAATGGCTGCCTCGGCTGGCCATGCAGTAGCCTACACGATCGGTCCAATTTTTAAGCACATTATCGATTGTGTGCAGCTGTATTTCACCAATGGCTTCACGAATATTTTCCTTTAAAGCGTCAATTGTCTTTGGCTTATCGGCGTAACACTTATCTTTGATGGCACCCCACAAATTATAGTCCAACGTTGTCAAATCGCAGCTCCGAGGTGGCCAAACGACATCAGCTCTGCGGCTGATAATGCGATCTTTAAAAAAAGGGCGCAAAACATCGAGTGTAGCTTCGGCTGTGTGGCACGTAGCGCCGCCCTGTTGAAACCAAATGTTGCCAGTATCCTCCTCTTCAATTTTTGTGAACAAAAATTCGTTCAACATGGCCCGATAACGATCTCCATTGACTGTAACGGCCACTCCTTGCTCAGTTATCGAAGAAAAATGGCCCAATTATGCCTCTGGACCAAAATCCGCACCAAACAGTGACTCGTTTTGAGTGCATCGGCTTTTCAATGTATGCGTGCGGGTTTTCTTTGCCCCTAATGCGACAATTTTGCTTGTTTACATACCCGCCAAGATCAAAATGAGCTTCATCTGAAAAGATGATTTTTTTGGCAAAATCGGCATCTTCTGTAAGTAAGATCACAGGCCCACTTAGCGAAGCGAAAACGCATTGGATGGTCAGTTGGCTTCAACTCCTGAACCAATTGAACTTTGTATGGCGTCATACCAAGGCCTTTATGCAAAATTTGTCTCAATGATGTCTCCGAAATGTTCAATTTTTGAGAACGACGGTGAATTGATGTTGATGGCGCTTCACACACACTTTCTGTCACAGCAGCAATATTCTCGGGTGTACGCACTGTTTTTGGCTTTTCGCGCTTTGGTTTATCGATGAGGATGCCAGTTTCTTTCACTTTTTTCCCAAGATAACGAACATACGGAGCTGACGGTGCTTCTCTTCTTCCAAAATCCGTTCGCAATTTTCGCACACATTCTTCAACATTTCCCTTTAGAACTTCTGATGGAGTTATCTGTCAAACAAGCTGTTAGACTCGACACATGTATTTGACATTTATGCTCTCAACAAATGAGGTGATCCTAAAGTAATGATAGTAAATACAAAACAAGGTGATTAAGCTTTGGAAAAGTATATTTTTTTCTAAACATACATTTAGTCCTTTTCCAAACCCACGGTACCCTTAGAAAAAATTTCGTTGTCTTGATAATGAACGGACATCACATCGGTTTCATCTTAAAATTTCTTGCTATTTCTTAAGAATAAGACGGATTCTGTTAAAGTCGCTTCCTTTTCCAAATATTCCACCATAATAATTCCTTCAGCGTCCCAAAAAACGTAGGTCATAACCTTCCTTGCCGAGCTCGACACTTTGAATTTCTTCGCCGTCGGTCAAGAGGGTCGCTTCCAGGATTGTTACAATGACAAAAAATTCTCCTGATCTGCCTGGAACTTTTCGAGATTCACCCTCGAAATATTGACTCCATCTTTTGCTCGGTGGCTAATATTCGCGCAGAGTCCTTCTTCATGTGCAATTCGTTGGAAAGGATTCTTTAAACACTGCCATATGAGATCCCCGTGATCTCGGTTACATGCCTGGTGGTCACTCTTCGATCTGCCAATATGACATCTTTGACTTCTTCCACCTTGTCTTCAATGAGGGACGTGGTTAGACGTCCTCGGCGGTGTTCATATTCAGTGGATGTTCTTCGATTCTTGAGTCCCCTTATGTTTCCACCAAGTCTCTGTGTATGTCATTGGTAAATATTTTGTCAAACAGTGGTACTTTATGTCAGCTCGAACTTCTCTATTTTGATGTTCTTTGGCCGTTGTACAAGATCGAGTTGTTCATCCGTGTCAATTTTAGGCTGAAAGCTCAAGGAAGTAAGACAATAAACATGTATACTCGGAAAGAAAATTTACTTTTCAGACCAATCCACCGTAGATTCAATTTCGTTCGTTTTCAAGGCTCGAGGCCAGCTTCTACATTTAAATTTCAAGCCGCATAGATCCTACTGGAATCATTGTTCTAATTCTATGGGTAAGAAAAAATGCTCAGAATTTCATCGGCGTTTGTCCTATACTAACGAAAATTAGATGAGCAATTTCTTCAATTTTGGGAAACGCACTTTCATTTTAAATGGAAGTCCAGTACAATCTCGATCTCGATCGAATCCCGCAGCTTTTGCTTGGTTCTCAGAAAAGAAAGTGGACAGCCCATATCTGGACCTCTTTTATGTGAAAAAGCATTGGATGTAAATCAAAAGCTTGGTGGTGATATACAGTGGCGAGCAAAAATGTTCGAATGTTTCGTATATGCGTACTTACCTCTCCATAAAATCCTTATTATTAAAGGAAATACAACCATTCTTTCTTTGTTTTGTTCTTTATTCATTTGTTTATTATTTTGCATTTTTAAAATTAAAAAAAACAATTACAAAAAAAATTAAATGAAAAAAACTAACTTAACTCTATTCGAACACTTTTGCACGTACAAAAAAAAACACAAAAAAAAGAAGTCTTAATTCAATATTTCGTCCACAGCCCTTTATTTTTTATGACGCTATTAATTCTTTTGGGCATGCTCTCTACTAATTTCTCAATTAAACTATTTGGGATGTTTTCCCATTCTCTTTCCACCCTTTGCCAAAGCTCATTCATATTCTTCGGGGCCCTTTCATATGCTCCCAATCTTCTTTTGAGCAAAGCCCACAAATTTTCTATTGGATTTAAATCCGGGCTTTGCGCAGGCCACTTCAACGTCTGAAAGTGTTGGCCGGACAACCAATTTTGAACGACCCTGGCGGTGTGCTTGGGATCGCCGTCTTGTTGGAAAACTACCTCTTCCTCAGGATATGCACTTCTTTCAACAAACTCAGGCAAATTTGCTTGGAGTATGCGAAGATAGTCCTCCTTCTTCATAATGCCTTCAATTTTGACTATTGGGCCAACGTGCCACCAAGTGAAGCAACCCCATACCATCAGGCTACCACCACCATGTTTTACAGTTTGCCTTACTTGGTGCTTCTTGATGGTTTCTTTTGGTCGGTGCCAGAAATATTCTTTTCCATCTGACTGGAAACGGTTTATTTTGGTCTCATCCGACCAAATCACTCTTTTCCAGTCCTCTGGATCCCAACGCTTATGGTCCTTGCAAAACTTTAACCTCGCCTTTATATTTTTGTCGGACAAAGCGGGTTTTTTTTGTTTCACTGCTGAAACAAGTCCAATTTTACGAAGGGCTCGGCGCGCTGTCCACTCACTTACATCCTTATCGATGCCCACAGCAGCTAATTTTGGCGTTAACGAGTCGTTGCGCCGTATTAAACGTTCCATAGCGCGTGCATCTGCGTCTGTTAGCAATCTCCGACGTCCTTTAGGCACTGTACTGTTCGTTACATGCTGCCTTTTTTGGGCGCAATATACAGTAGAATTACTTATTTTCAATATTTTCGCGATTTCACGTGTGGACTTTCCTTTTTGTGTTAAAATCACTATACTGTTTTCAATTTCCTTCGATATTTTACGCATTTTCAAAAGGAGCAAAATTTTTCAAACTTTTTCACGTAATTTACTTTACCACAATGATGTCAATAACAATGATCAATCAAACAAATCAAACAATCATCAGAGACAAAGAAAATAACGGATAACGGGAAATTGATAGCGATTTGGAATAGTAAATCATTGCGTGCAAAAGTGTTCGAATAGAGTTAAGTTAGTTTTTTTCATTTAATTTTTTTTGTAATTGTTTTTTTTAATTTTAAAAATGCAAAATAATAAACAAATGAATAAAGAACAAAACAAAGAAAGAATGGTTGTATTTCCTTTAATAATAAGGATTTTATGGAGAGGTAAGTACGCATATACGAAACATTCGAACATTTTTGCTCGCCACTGTATCTTTCAAGGGGAGCGGTGGATGTTTAGCAAGATTCATGCCTTGGAATGAATTTGGAGATTCAGCCGACTCATTTGTAGACGAATTAAAAGCATTTCTAGATGAAAAGGAATACGATTTAGATTTTGAATACAATGCAAACAAAACAGATCTCTGGTAGAAGCGTGGAACTCTGTGGAATCGCAAACATCAAAAAAGGCATGGATTAAATTATTTAGGACTCCATTCCATTTGAACAGTAACGAGAAAGGAAATGAAGAAGAGGTGATGTAAGTCAAGTACCATCTCACGTAGAAGCTTTGGAAGCTCTAGATAATGCTTTTAAATGGTTTTGAAAGACAGGACGAATCGGATCTCAAACACTTATTACAACTGCAGCGCATCAGGGACTTGGCCCCAATGAAAAGATGTGATTAATTACGTCACAGATTAATAACAAATTATTTCCAAACAAAATTTTAAATTACATATTTTCATTGTCTTTATAGCTCGTAATTCTTTTACAAATTATAAATATTAAAATTTAATTACTTTTTGATCAAACTTTGAAATCGATTATCCGGATTTTCGATTATTTATTTGATTCGAATAATCGGGATTCTACTGTAACTAAGGAATTCTACCCAATTTTTTATGTTCTGCTCTGAAATATAGGCATCAAATATTAAATGAAGCCATCATATAAAAGAAAAAAAGGAGCCAGGTTAGATTTGAATCCCACACGAAGGGTTCCGCGCCTACGCAACATAATGTTTCTTTAATTTTAGGTTTATCAATTGCAAGATTAAGCCACATAAAGTAAAAGCTCGATATCGGTTTACTTTTTATTCAATAAGAATACGAATTTTCAGAAATTAAACAAATAAGGATTTAAAACGATCACAAGATTAAAAATACGTAAATCTATGATTCTAAAATTTATTTTGGAAATTCATGCAAGGAATAAATTTCAAACCGAGTGAAAATTCGTTCGGAATTCGTTGATGAACGTGAAATTGTATGATAGTATCGCGAACCTCTAATTCCCAACATAACGCGTGTCACAACCGTGTACATGTTTTGAAAAATAAGAAAATATGTAACGAAACATTGAATATTCTTATGTGCTTTAAATGCTTAATCAGCATACTTTACATGTTTACATTTTTCTTCATTTTACAACCCTCTGTTTAAAGTGATTTTTTGAAATCGGAACTCAAACACATATTAAGGGGGGAGTAAGGTTAATTCGTACGAAAAAAACGCATGCCTTTGTGAATATTGCATAAAATTTTCACGAAGAAATATTAAAAAACAAGGCAATGTTAGCAAATATTCAGACGTGTCTCGGGAAAAAGAAGAATTGCGGTGACTCTCATGTCTTGGTGTTGGATCATCTGAAATCTTTCATAAGACAATAGTTTTCAACAGGTAATGCTGGGAGGGTTTTCGAAATTTAAATTTTTCATTTTTTTAGAAACTTTGAAGGGAAAAACTTGATTTTTTGCAGAAAAATCGGCTTACTTGTTATTGTAAAATAAAATTTTATCAATAAATTTGAAAGAACTCTCCAGTGTTGTATTGAAGTTATGAGGGACACCAACTTCGAAAACGTGAGTTGTGGGGAAAACGCTCTAAATATTTTGAACGCTAAAAAATCTAGTATAAAACGTTCATCCGACAGGTGTAAAAATACTTGTTACTTCGTCAATTTTGCTCCAATCGACTTTAAATTTTGACAAAATATTCAGTCAATTTAAAGATATTCTCCACGCTTAACACCTTAAATTCGTAGTCACTTTGTCGTCTTTTGTGTACTATTATGCGTATTGCAGAGTTTTGTAGCTTTTACATAGAAACAAAAGACGACAAAGTGACTACGAATTTAAGGTGTTAAGCGTGGAGAATATCTTTAAATTGACTGCGGCGTTGGAGTATTATTCAGATAACCGGTTTCAAATTCCGATTGAACACGAAATCAATACAAGAAGAAGAGCTCGAAATCTTTTACAAGTTCCAAGTTTCTACAATGAATATGGTAAAAGAATGTTAGGCTATGTAGTGCCAAAAATAATAAATAATATATCAGCAAACTTAACAAATATAATGAACCTTAAGTCTATAAAAAGAAAGTTAAAGTTACATTTCATGTCTTAGTTGTTGTTATTCAACCTACAATGATTTATTTGTTATATCGCTGTAAATTTACTGATGCCCAATGTTTTTATGTTTCTTATCAATTAAATTATATAAAAAAAAAAATGCTGTAAAATTGTATAAATAGCTCACTGCATTTAAAGAAATTGTACATTTTGGTTAAACAACACTCTGCAGATAAGTCTTTGACTTTGCGGGAAACTACACATTGTTACATATCTTTGAAAATCAAATAAATATGAAAAATATGAAAAAAAAATATTGTAGCCCCCCTTAAAATCACATTAAATACGAATGCAATACACATAAACAAGGATGAGACACTTCGTAATGACCACCCATTTATCTTTAACTTATTAACATTTTTTTATTTGTTGTTGCGACAATAGCAGTTCATATTCTCTGAAATTGCAAGTGCATGTCTATAAAGGTTAAGGAGAAACAGCTCTGTGACAGACAGATGGACGGACGGACAGACGGACGGCAGAGTCTTAGTAACAGGGGCCCTTTGGAAACGGAACCCTAAAAATATTAACCAATCAAAAGTTCACTGGAGAAAATTTTTTCGCAAAATGTCTGAAGTAATGATTTTGGATGAAATAATTTCATTAAATAAAAATAGCATTTCACTACTTCCAGTACTAATCCGTACATACTCTCGTTTTGCGTCTAAACATTGGTATGTTGGTTTTAGCTCCTGATTACATGCCCTTATATAGTACCACGGAAGCAAAAAGGATATTTTTGAAGGTAGCTTTGTTACTTTTAGTATGATAAAACTTTAATTCTGTATATTTTTTTGTGTTACAGGCAATTCTCGTCTGTTTTGCATACACTTAAGCTCTTTTGCGGGTAACACTCATCTCCAGTTTTATTCTTTGACAAATTTAAATTCCTTAAGTTAAGAGAAGCAGCGAACTAACTATGTTCTTACATCTCTTTTGTTGGTTTTTATCTAAACCCTCCTTGTTTATAATCGCCTCTCTCAACCTGAACGTATATTATTCATTGTGATCTGACTTTCTAGTGAATTGTTATTATCCTTCTTAAACATGGTAATATAGGATTAAAACAAAAGTTCCTACATGATAAGTAAACAATAAAAGTGACCTGAATCCGGCAATCAAGTGTGCCAGTAAAAGTTTTCAAACTGAAAGAAGATGCTAATCCGGGAATAATAAAATAATGTATGAACGTTTTTCTGGCAACCAAGAGAATTCAAAATATTCATTCCTGAACTATTTTTGTGGAATGAGTTTGTAAAATACTTTAATGAATGTCAGATAATCCTGAACTTGGCTGCAATGAAGAGAATGTGTTATTGCTTTGGGTTTAATTTTTATAATCATATCCTCGTGGTGCTGGCTGGTTAGCTTCTTCAGAGCGGAACAACAATGAGGTTGTACAGGGTGGCACAAAAGAAACATTAAGATTTAATTATGGCATACTTTTTTATATTTTTTGCAGAATGGACTTTGACAAACAAGACAGATTCAGCACGGAACAAAGAACCGATGGGTCCAGCGTTGTCAGCAACACGGGGCTGTTTGTGATCTTCGGCGTGCTAGAAGACCTCGTTCAGTTCGAAATGAAAAGAAAACCCCAAAACTTCCACCAGGCGACGCGGTCTTTGCGAAGAATTTAAGACAGTTCCACCTCTTTCCATATAAGATTCCATTGGTTCATGAGTTAAAAACAAATACGCAATCAGTATGCTCCGGCTTTTCAAGACATGCTCCGAGAGAACAACGAGTTAATTCACAAACTCATATTGAGCGATGAGGTCCATTTTCACTTCAACGGTAATGTGAATAAAAAATTGTAGAATAGGGGGAATTGAAAATCCATTAATTATTATTGAACGTCACATGAACCCACTTAGATGCACAGCATGGTGTGGAATAACCTCAGAAGGAATCATTGGACTCCATTTTTGTTTTGAAAACGACGAATAAGTTGCGGTTAATGTGGATGGCTTTCAATATCGGGTAATGACTGAAAAATTTTTAAGGTCAGAGTTAGAGAACAACTCGGAATTGTAGTTCTAAAGAGATGGAGTCGCAGCTCACATAGCTTGTCCACTTTCGGTTCTACTGAGGAAAGTTTTTGGTAATCGGAAAATATCGCGATTTTCTGATTTTAACTTGCCACCGCGTTCTCCGGATTTAACGGCACCAAGTTTGTTTTCTTTGGGGCTACCTCAAAAGTAAGGTGTATGCTTATTAGCCAAGAACCATACAACAGCTTAAGGCCAATATCCGAGAAGAAGTGAGGGCGCTGGGGTCTAAGAAAAGTGATATAAAATGCTCTGCACGTCAAGTCGAAGCAGACAATTTCCACCATTTGAGAGATATTTTATTTAAAACATAATTTGAAAGGTAAAATAAAATCGGAAGAAAAATTTTAATCATCAAATAAATCTTAACGTTTCTTATGCGCCACCCTGTATAAAGCTATGTTTTTTTAAGTGGTGGTCATTCAGTGAGCTAAACAAATTTGGATGTCGATTTTTCACCAGAGATAGAGTAAGACAAGAGATCTGGAGCTTATGAATCTTGAGCGATAATTCGACATCAATTTTTATCAAGGATAAATTCATCAGTGGCAGAATTTTTCGTCACATGCTCTGAAAACCGGGAAAAGGGAAGTTTTTGAGCAATGCCCAAACCAAAAATACGAGTGAATTTGACTTCAAGATGTAACTAGGTTTGAATCACGGTCGAAAAAGTCAAGCCCAAAACAACATTGGCAAAACAGTAATCAGAGATGTCACCTCCGATGTGCTAAATTTCGTAAAGCGAAAATAGCAAGTTAGTAAAACTAAGTACGAATCCAGTTGAGAAGAAGATGAAAATGTTACCGCTGAGACAAAGTCGATGGTGATTGAATGGAAAACCTACTCTTTTATGAAGTGTGAAGTGAAAGCCGCATTTAAGTCCCGCAAAGCTGATGCGACCAAAGCCATGCCAATTACGTGCGAATGAGATGCTCGAGCGAGCCTTTGCAGACAGTGGTTGAAAGTCCAGAAGGAAATTTATTAACCATAACCTGCCGTGATGAAGAACTATAACAATTCCATGGACGGAATCGACTTACTACAAGGGCTAAATGGTCAGTGATTTTTTAAAAGGTACCACTACATAATGTTCATGACTCATGGCAAGAGGCTCCTAATTACGTAGGCTGCTAGATATATTTCTGACCTAGGCAACACTAAGTGTTGCCAGGTGCAATCTGACATTCTGACATTTACAGAGACTTGAAAATTTTTTCACAACTTTCGACGTAGATTATCACGACAAGAGTGCATAGATGAACTTAAATCTTTGTATGGTGATGAAACACCATCCTATAGCACTGTGAAAAACTGGTTTAATGAATTCAGTCATGGACGACGCTCGCTCCGTGAAGGTCGTCCAAGAACGGCCGTTGTGCCACAGAACATTGATGCCGTGCGTGAACTGATAATGCAAGATCGTCATGTGACAACCCATGAGATAGAGGCATCCCTGGGCATTTCTCCCACCAGCATACATTCGATATTGCATGAACACCTGGCCGTTTGTTCTCGTTGGATCCCTCACAATTTGACAATCGCTCAAAAAAAAGCTCGTGTTGATTGGTGCAAAGAAATGTTAAAAAAATACAATCGCGGGGCTTCAAAAGACGTTCATAAGATTGTCACAGGTGATGAAACATGGATCTATGCGTATGAGCCCGAAACAAAACAACAATCGACCGTGTGGGTCTTCGAAGACGAGCCAAATCCAACAAACGTTGTTCGTGGAAGAAGCACTTCGAAGCAAATGGTCGCCTGTTTCTTCGGCAAAACTGGTCATGTGGCGATTGTTTTGCTTGTGTAACGTAGGACGGTCAATTCTGAGTGGTACACCACAATTTGTGTGCCTGAAGTCTTCGGAGAAATTCGAAAAACGAACAAGAGAAGACGAACGATTTTTCACCATGACAATGCGAGCTCTCACATATCGGCTCAAACCAGTGCCTTTTTGACCGGCCAAAACGTCGAATTGATGAGTCAACCGCCGTACAGCCCTGACTTGGCACCCAGTGACTTCTTTTTGTTCCCGCACATCAAGAAAAAAATGCGTGGTCAACGATTTTCGGTTCCAAAACATGCTGTTGAAGCGTTCAAAAACCATGTTTTGGAGGTGTCTCAATCGGAGTGGTTCGAGCGCATGCTAAAGTGTATAAATCATGCTGGAGAATACTTTGAAAAACAATAAAACCACTTTTGATGATAAGATATTCGCATTTTCATTATTAGGCCTGAAATATATCTAGCAGCCTAAGTACTTATTTAAGTATGACATTTCAAAACAGTTCGTTGCTTTGTTTCCAAGCTAAAGTCCTTTAAGTGAAGCTTCTTTCGCTCTTCCAAGAATATCGCATCTAGATTGAAAATTGTTTTTGGATGGGAAAAACTTCCAAACAATCACTGCAATAGTTATAGTGACACTTCTTTCACATCACGCGCCTTCCAGAACAGCAGTTTATCGGTGGTTAAGTGAATTAAAAATGGGTCGTTCAAGCACCGAAGACGCACCTCGCTCTGGAAGTAAAAAATTGAAGCGGGATACATTTTGCACGGGCTGGAAAACCACGCAAGCCGACCAAAGCCACCAAAAGACCAAAACACGGTCGAAAAGGTTTTAGAAGAACAGTCACAAGGGGTAATCTTCTTGCCTAGCTTCTGTACGGACTGAATCTAGTCACAACAACGGTAAGATGGGACGGTGGTTTGATAATCATCATTTACTCGTGATGCGAAATTCACATTGCAGAACATCAAAGATGGCCAAATCCATCCGCACCCATCCACAATAGCTGGGTGGCGATGTTGGTTGAGCGCCTGCCTTTCAATTGATTTGATTGATAGGTCCCAGGTTCGATTCCTAGAGCAGTAGTGTAGTTCTTCGAATCTGGTCCAGTTACCATTTGCCATTGGGATCAAGTTAATGGGTTGGTCGACCAGCGATAGTAGTCTGACTAATGGGTGGCATTGTTGTAGTGGTTGTTGTATCGGCTTAGTTCCTAATTCGTGTTTGCAAAATCGCAGTTTTTGTAGATTGTGTGTAGATGGCTCTGCTGTGAAGGCATAACACTGACAGCGGAATGTTAAAGCTAAATCTTCCAAACTTTCAAAGTTTATAGATCAAAACTAATGTCGAATAAAATTCTGCGAATTAGGTTAAAGCAAAAAGGTCGATATGGAAAATCCTCCGTCCCGATTCGGGCTCCACCCACGGACGTGAGTTGAAACCAATTACACCTGAGTTTCTCATACCACTACACAATCTTTCATTCTTCTCCTAATTCTTCCGCTCACTCTGTGCTACACGCATTATAAGAGCCTTAATATCCTCTTAAAGAGCGAAGCAAATAATTAAAAAAAAAAAAATTGGTCGAGGATGAAATGAAAACAAAAAAAAACACAGGTCTGTTGCTCATCCACCTCCAGATTGGCGTACAAACGGACTAAGACGCCTTCCCCAAAATCCCAACGAAAAGGAATACCACATAATCGGTGTCAAATACAAAATATATTTGTCAATTGAACTGAACTGTCAAATGTCAATTCACAAATTTCATTCAGATTAAATCTACCTGTAATAAAATTCAACTAATTTCACAATGAATGAATTTTGAAGAAATCGTCGGTGGACGAAGTTCCAAGTTTTGAATGTATGTAAAGTTTTAAAAACACATTTATTTATCTGATTATTTACCTAAACTTTGTTTAAAAGTACAAACGCATGAAGAAACACCCTGTGATCAGCACAACCCTTCTCGAGACTTTCGTCATTTAAATGCATTTAACATCTAACTTGAATTTGAGAGCAGAAAAAATAAAACTGTTCGCCGCACATCCTCTCAATTCCAATTTGAATATTTAACCTGCAAGTGATGCAATCGCAGCCCAAGGGAACGACAGACATTAAGTGGAAATAAATAAACATATTAAGCATTGTCTGCTGCAAGAAATTAATGCCAAGATGTTGGTGTGTCGGTGACAGTGGTTAATTTACATTTCCGTCGTTTGCCCCCCACTGTCGGATGGGCACTAACTATTTTCAAATTCTACTTACAGCGACGGAAGCGGCTTGTTGTGCTTCCGGCCAAAAGTACAAGGGACCAACAGAAGTGGACGTAAATGCTGGTGCTGCAGCATTTTGTGCACCTTCCGAAATTTAAGCTGAACACTTGAAAATCCCAGAAGTGTGAGTTGACGTTATGAATTATTTAATTTAATTTTATTATTTATTAACCAAATGCGGCTCTGGTTAAACATCACAAATCAAAATTCAAGGAGTGACAATTGGAAATTGGAAATCAATTTAAGATTTTTACACAAATTTTGGAAAGTGACAGCTTTGCACGTGTTTGGCCGTTGCAAGTAGCTATAGGGGTATGTTGTTCCTTTCGACAAAGGGGAGCATCTGATGGACAGATTGGCCTCGTTGAGAATTCTAACTTGTCAACCGGTTCTTATTTTGACTGCGAAACTAAGTGACACTTGGTGATGCTGTGGACTGCACATTTTGAAAACATTAAACGTCAAAAATCAGCTGTTTTGTCGTAAAATTTTTTGAGAAACCGTTGAACTTAAGTGTTTTAGTTGACATAGGGGAAGAAAATAAAATTCTAAATGCATTACGATTTCTAGTTGGCGTTCATACAATCCATAAATTGCTGGATTATGGGTAAATCGTTTAGATCAAAGAGCTAAAGAAAGTTCACTTTCTTGGCACAATTAAACTGTCATTAAAGTTCATATTCAGTAGCTCTCAGCAGGCTACTCTCGAGGGTGAGTGAGTGGAGACAGTTTTGAGAGCAGCTCTTGGAGAGTTCACGGAAAACTCTCGGGAGTCGGACTTTATGAGAGTTTCTCGCTAATGACCATATGTGTGCACCACTCGCGGACAGTTACTCTCGCAATACCATCTATGTTCGTATTTTGAGAGTGGCTCTCGGCGATAGGATGCAAAATTTTGGACATGCGACGAGACCAAGAAATTAATTGATCAAATGTTTTGTTTAAAGAATTCGCAGAAGAATTTTCATTTACGGAAAATCAAATTTAAAGAAAGGTTTCTAATTTGCGAAACCAGTAATATTTTTTTTTTTAATGATGCTGGCTTTGGAGACATTGCGGTTGTGCATTTTTCCAGCCTCAAAACAAAAAATTGAATTTTCCAAATTGTTTTTTAAATCCTTCTACTATTCTTCGTGCTCTGCTAAAACGGTAGTAAAAAAAACGATTTCATGCTAATTGATTACGAAACGGATAAGGTTAAAATATAAAAGTTCCATCAGCTAAAAAACAGTACGGGACTGGCATGTTTCTACAACTAAGGGGTTCCGGATCGAAGAAATGAATTGAGTTTTGTATGATTCCCTGACCTCCACCATTATTTGGATTTCGCACTTCAATGTGCAATGAAGGAGATTCCAACGGTTTTCATATTCTTTGGCAAACGCCAACCAAAAAAAAGGTTATATAAAATTTATGAGGAGAATTTTATCAAAGTTGCTCAACCGGATGAGGAACAATTTCGGGAGTAAGTCGCGGGGCTGGCAATATGATTTTTGCAAACCAAAGTTCAAACGTGAGATTCGTAAGGCTATTTTCCGTATTGCAGGCAAAGATGCAATCAATACCTCAATATCATCATCTTCAGAGCAGCTTCAATTTCTGGAAACCAATGTTGGCACAAACGTATTGAATTATGAATATACTCCGATTTTTTCCTCTTTTTGAATGATTCTTTCCACAAAAGCTGCTCCAAATTTTTGCTTGTAAGATGTTATAATGTCACTCTTAAAACTGCCAACGGATGATTATCACAAAAATAAACTAAGTGGACACGCCTAAGACACCCGAGAGTAAAATCGCACAATATTTTCTCGCGTATGGACAGCCTCCTGAGAGCTGCTCTCCAGATTTTACTAGCGATAGTGCTCTCAAATGGACAGGCACTTTAAGCCATGGATTAACAGTTTGATCATTAGACAAATACGATGAAAAAATTCATAGCCAAAGAAATGTCTACGGCACCCGCTAAATTCAGACCTTAAAAATCGTTTTGAAAAATCGTGTTCGAAAATCATAGGAGAAATAAGAATGTATCATGATAGGTACCAAGAAGGAAAACTATTAAACTATATTAGTGAAGATGCGCTAATAAAAGTACCTTCTTCGGAAGCAAAAGAACTAAATGAATTCTTAACCGGCTTGCTCCGGCTTTAAATAAAAATATCACTTAATGCCGTAAATATGGCAATGGGCTGGAAGCTTTTATTTTGAGCCGATAACTGGGCTTACGAACATTCAATTCTCTCACTTTATCGTCTGTTTGTGGAAATTTCCAACGCTTTTGATATGGTTGATCATATACCTAGCTTTGTTAAACAAATTACATCATATTGATTTCAGTGGGATTATACACAATTGTTTTATGCTTATCTTAAAGACCGGCGATAAAGAGTTATGGTTGTGGACCTTTTTAGCGATCCAAGACCTTTAAACCTAGGTGTACCTCAAGGGTCTGTGCTTGATCCAATACTGTTTTTAAAACATAAACTCCCTTTTCGATCAAGCTTTCAATGGTAAGTTTCTACGGTTCTAGATCTACGCAACTCAGCGCAAGCTAATGCATTTCTGTTTAAGAGCGCAAGAGTCTCTATTCACTGCCATAATCCAAACTGCATTTTCGAGAAAATGTTACTCTGTAATATGAGGATGTACCCTGCCACAGAAATTGCTTCCAAATTGAGATGGTAGATAAAATTTAAATACTAAGGTTTCAACAATGAAATTAAACCTGCGTTCATCTACTCGTAGCCTTTATAATCTCCCCACTTCGGAAGCAGCGCTTGCTTATTAAGGAAAAATTTACCAATTTTGGTAGTCGCCCGACCCATTCTATGATGCTCTTTAAGTCACTGTAAGTTCTGCCTGAAAGAAATTTTTACTACTGTAAGGTTTTAAGAAAAAGTTATAAGAGAGGTGGTTACATTCAGTCTGTGTTCTAACTTCCAGAACTTGTGGAACAATTCAGATATTATCGTTAGAGAAAATAGGCAATTTCTACAGAAATTCGTGCCTTAAAATCATTGCCTTTATTCCTAAAAAATAATCAAAGAATGGCAACTTACGTGTAATCTGGGTATTTTTCTAAATGTTGTTTTTTTTCATGTAATTCTTTAGTTCTGTATAACCAATTTAACGTTTTGGATCACTCCGATTGTGTGCACACATGTTTTGATTACATTAAGCCATCATATAATAATAATAATATTATTATAATAATAAACAAGAATAATAATGATATTTGAAGCAACATTGAAATGCGATAATTTCGACTTTTGAATACAAACGTCACTAACCATTCTTTAAAAAAAAAAAGGTGTAGGCATAGCTTAAGGGAAATACCTTTGTTAAGGAGGGAAATCACAGTAGAACACAAAAAAATAGGCATATTTTCGGGAATTAATTTTGGTTGAATAAAAGTATCAATCGAAATCTGTAAAGTAGGTTTTTTAGCAATACTAAAAAAGTACAAAATGTAATTTATTCAATAAATAATATTTAAAAATGGCGGCTGCGCAGCATATGCCCCAAGGCGCCTATTTTTGAAAGCGTGTCGATGGCCGAAGACGTAAACTCCTTAATTTTGGACCTCGAAGAAAACACCAAAATTTTTTGGTTTCCATATAACAACAGCTAACGAGTTACGTAGGATTTTTTCGATATATTGATTTTTTTCAAAATGGTACATGTTTGAAAATAAAGTTAAATTTTTAACAAAAAAAAAAAACACCATAAAATCGTTGATAAAAAAAAGCAGTATAAAATAAAAAATCCTACGTAACTCCTTAGAGAAAGATATTTCGAAGCTACTGTCAAAATTTCAAGTCGATCGGTAAGGATTTGCTCGAGTTATGTCTTCGGCGAGCTGAAAAAATCCACTGGTGATAGCGTAGCAAAAGATCCACTGGTGATTTGATGGTATATCTCACCGGAAAGTGGAACAACTCTCTACATCTTTCTGCTAAAAGCAAGATTGTTGCGCTTGATATTTCTAAAGCATTTGACAGAGTTTGGCGACGAGTCTCTTATTCAATGGATTAGAAACTTTCTTTCGGGCCGTTCAATTCAAGTTGTATTGGACGGTGCCAAGTCTGATATCCATCATATAAATGCTGGTGTTCCTCAGGGCTCCGTTTCGTCACCGACTCTCTTTTTAATTTTCATTAACGATCTTCTGTCTGATACATCTAATCCTCAGTTTCTCATATTCGTTTTCAAATTCACGTCCCTCATCTTCGGCCGTGGAAATGGAACGGCAGCGTATGATTAACTCATTAAATTCCGATATTAACAGCATACTATCATGGGGCTCTACGAACAGAGTGGAATTTAATGCCTCCAAAACTCAATGCTGTCTTCTTCTGTCACTAAAGCGAAACGAAAATCCTCGACCATTATCCATGAATGGCGCATGCATTGCTGAAGCCGAAAAACTTTCAGTACTTGGTATGTGTATCAATAACAACTTCGGTTGGAATGATCACATAACCGTTATCGCCAAAAATGCTGCGAAATGTTTAGGTATCCTGAAGCGGTGCAAGACATACTTTACCCCATCTAATCTGGCTGCCATTTATAAAGCGTACATTCGCCCCAAACTGGAATACAACTCCCATTTATGGGCACGCGCTCCAAAGACCATCTTGAGCCTGCTTGATAAAATTCAAAATCGAGCGATAAAACTCATAGGGGACAAAAATGTTCCAAAGTCAATTGACTCTCTTTACCACCATCATAACGTCTCCTGTCTAACCATGTTTTATCGCTTCTACCATAAGAAGTGCTCTAGTGAATTAGCCAGCTGCATTCCACCCTCCTATCACTTTCACCGAAACACCCGTCTCGCCAGGAATGCTCATCAGTTCACCCTCAAGCCCAACTTCGGTCGTACAGTCAAGTATAGAGACTCGTTTATTAGCCGCACAACACGAATGTGGAACGCTCTACCACGCTCGGTATTTCCCACTCATGTGCATCAGTACTTATCCCTTTTTCCTCCCTGATCCCTTCCACTCGCGTTATGTATTTACATTTTAAGGGTAGTCATAACCCCTTGTACGCGTGTGTTCTTTTAAAAAAAAAAAAAAAAAAAAAAAACAAAACATGGTTTCGAGAAAAACGCGTTTAAAGTTTGAAGTACTGAGAAAATATATGAGCATACCGGAGAGGCGTTACCGCAGAGTAAAAAATTTAGTCACTCGGACACTTTTGCCGTATTCCATCATTTGGTATATTATTTTTAAGACCCTAAAGCATCTTGTAAGCGATACAAATTTTTTTCGAAAAATTGAAAATTTTACTGTGATTTCCCCCCTTAAGATAAGAATTATGAAATAAAGAAAAAAGAAATCAATTTTGAAAGAAGCCTCAATCAAGTGATTCGCAGTGTAAATCTTGTTACAATAATATTCTTGAATATAACTTGGCACTTGGAATCGACTGATTTTTTATAAATATCATCATAATTTTTGTTTTAATTATTAGTGCACTCATAATCTTTAATCATGTCCACAATCTTGAGTCACCAGGTGAATTTTAATTATTTTGTCAATCAATCAAAGCCCACCATGGTAAAAAAAAATACTGATTTCCTTTCGCAAAACGTGTTTATTGTTCTGAGCTGTTTTATCTCAGATTCACTTCAATTAATTTAATAGATTAATACCAAATACAAGGAACAATAATTCTGTTTTTAATTCAAAATGAATATGATAAAAATTATTTTATGATTTTTCATGGTAGAAGGAAATAATCTTTGCACCAGTGCTCCTGATGTGAATGGTACAAACGAAAAGCGAAAGCGAAAGATGGATTTAAGATTTGTTATTTTAATGCTCGAAGTCTTAATGCATCTAAATTAGATTATATTCGGTATATGTTAAATGACTCAGGGGTCGATGTTGTCTGCGTATGTGAAACCTGGTTTAAGCCTGAGTTTCCTAATAAAACCTATAATTTACCAGGTTTTACCCTGCATCGGACCGATAGAGTGACTTGTACTGTTGGTGGTGGAGTTGCAGTGTATTGTAAAAACACTTTGAAATCCAGAGTACTCTGTCGATCGGATGGATATGATTCCGAGAATATTTTACTTGAAATTTCCGATGGAAATGTTAAGTGCATTGTATCCTGTACCTATGTGCCTGACCGAAGTATCTCCGCTGAACCATTTTTCGCGCAACTTTCGGAATTTTCTGCAAAATATGAAAATGTTGTAGTGTGCGGCGATTTTAACTCGAATCTACTTAAAAAGGATTTACGGTCTAATAATATTATTAACTGGTCGTCTGCTCTTGGTCTGGAGATTATGAAATAACACTCGATGGTGTCTCTGATCATGATTTGTTATTCGTCGCGTATGATCTTGACTTTTCACACTGCGATGTCCCATTTTCTTTTACATTTAGAGACTTTAAATCTGTAAATATAGATGTTTTACGTTCTGCGTCCAACTCTTTACCTTGGGAGTGTATTTGACAAGAGCCTTGTCCTAACGGAAAGCTTTATATCTTTGTAGACTTTGTCAACCATTTATATAATACATACGTCCCCACAAAAACTGTTCTTGTGCATAGCAATGTTTGTCCTTGGTTTTCGTTCGGAGTAGTCAATGCTCTCAAATGCAGAAGTTAATTGTATAGCAAATGGAAACGAAATCCTTCCTCCCGAAACTGGTTACAGTACAAGACAGCGCGTAATTTTGCAACGTCCATAATTCGTAGTGCCAAGCGTAACTTCTACTCCGCTTAAGTGAATACGTCACTGCCGCCGAAGAAACTGTGGCAAAATTTACGCCAAATCGGTATTGGAAAGCGACTTAACAGTCAAATCTGTAAATATGATCCTGACGAAATGAACGATAAATTTCTTTCTCACACTCCCTCAGGAGGTCAACTACAGTGTGAAGTCAGTTTGATTTTCAAACAGTTACAGAATTTGATGATGCTTCTAGTATAGCAGCAGTTAAATCTAGCGCTGTTGGGGAAGATGGTATATCGATACAATTAATTAAACTAATTCTTCCCTGTATAATAAGTCATCTAACTCACATAATTAATACATGTATATTATGCAGTTCACTTTCCCAGCAAATTGGAAACTAGCAAAGGTCATTCCTGTTGCTAAAACAACAAACACGGCGAACGCAAGCGACTATAGGCAAATCAGTATTCTTCCAAGCTTATCAAAAGTATTTGAGAAAATGCTGGCTAAACAGATTCAAAGTTTCTTAATATCAAATTCATTGCTATATCCTCATCAGTCTGGCTTCAGAGCATGGCATAGTTGTTCAACAGCTGTGGTCAATATTATGGAAGATATAAGACGAGATTATGATAAAGGATTCATTACTCTCCTCGGTTTGCTCGATTTCTCAAGGGCTTTCGACAGGGTAAATCATGCATTGCTCTGCTGGAAACTAAAAAATCTTTTTTCTTTTCAAAAACTGCAGTAAAACTTGTTAGAAGTTATCTCTCTGACAGGTTCCAAAGAGTTGTCGGTCGGTCGGCCAGAAAATGTCTGCATTCAAGTTGGTAAGCATGGGTGTTCCTCAAGGCTCTATACTTGGCCCAATATTTTTCTGTATATTTATTAATGATCTTCCTTCTGTATGTAGAAATGGCTAGATTCATATGTATGCTGACGATGTTCAACCTTACATATCCCGTCCTAGATTTGAGATGGAAGAACTTACCGCGCTTTTAAACTGTGATTTGATGGCTGTTTATAACTAGTCGATTGCCAATGGGCTGCTTTTGAACCCCGACAAATCTAAAGTCTTGCCTATATCTCGCCAATCAGTAAACCACGATCATATACCCGAAATTAAATTGTTTGATACTAGACTGAAACTTGTTGAACACGTAACAACATAAGGCTTTTCAATTAACTCAAATTTCACCTGTCACCATCATGCTAAATCAATCGTTGGGCGAATCTACGGATGTCTCCGTAAATTATGGATTTCAGCATACTTTACTCTAGTAGATACCAGGTTGAAATTAGTAAAGACAATGATAGTCCCAATTTTGAGGTATTCTGAAATCGTTTTTTGTAAACCTGATTCCGAATCTCTACATAAGTAGAGATAACGGTTGCTCCGTTCAGAATTTCTACAACATTAGATGTTGCATTTTTCTCTACAACCTAATTTGTAATAAAACGCCCGAGTATTTGTATAAGACACTGCAATTTGCTCGTTCAAACAGAACACGTCATCTCATAAGTCAACCATACCGCTATCTTTACTCCTCTCCTCTCTTTTTTTATCCATGCTGTAAGGATATGGAATGCTTTGCCTATTCGCATCAGGAGTACGCCCAATCTTCCTTGTTTCAAGTCTGCAATATTAAATTTCTACTCAACTCAACAAGAATAACACAGCACTTTTATCTTTTTCTCTTCTTTAACTTTTTCTCACTCCGCCTATTTTTCCTCTATCTATCTTTTTCGCCTTAACCATAATTTAAATTTAAATATTTTGATATAAAATTAAATTAAATTATATTATATTAGTTGTTAGATTTTAATATTTAAGTTTTTGTTTTTGATTGTTTTTTATTATATACTTATGCAATAATTACCTCTTAAATATCTAAGCTTTGTACGTAAAAAGACTACGTCTTACTGTACTTATTTATCGAAAATAAATAAATAAAAAAAAAAGACCAATAAAATGAAAATAAACACGCACACGCACGGTCATTGTGTGAATCCTTCAGGACATTTTATTTTACGATAGAATGCAGCAGAGGACAGAGGCAAGCTTTTCGCAAACACAAAAGATATAAAAAGGTAAGCCAGGAGGCAGGTGACAGCATAAAGCAACTAACTACTTGTATTTATTTACATCTAATCGGAATTTCGATTTTCTATGATTTCTTTGATTATAATTTTGGTTTTAATAGATTTTTTTTGTTTTTACCTAATTGCATATGATATTTTCCTGTATCGCGTTGTGTACCTCTGATCATCGGACCTAAAGCGGAGAAAAAAAAAATAAAAGAAAACATTGTTTTTTTGAATTGTCGAAGTTAGAAGTAAGATTGGTTTTTTAATGTTTCTATTTACATAATTGCGAAGGTTCTATCTACATACAACATGTCAAATGAACAAAGGGCCTATTTGACAATAACAAATTTAATACAAAATAAAGAGAAACGAAAATTTGTACAATAAGCGGTTATGATGGTGTCATGGTTAATCAATCATGGCACACAGCAGGAGAACGGGAGACTGTTGGTTGGGTTTTATGGGACATTTTTTTTTAGCTTTTTTTTGTCCAAAAATGATTCTATTTTCGATAAAGCAATGAATTTATGAGGCTATTGTTAGAAGAACAGAATGATGCTAGATGTTGGAACTATATAGCTACTCATTCATCCATTCATAAATTTCGAGGAAATCTCTTGTTTACGGATCATTTACCACACAGGACAATTCATTTGAAATGTGACGTGCTAAGTGGGGAGTTTTCGGTGTCAATTGTAGGAGTGATTTATTAAACAAAAAATATATACATACATAAAAAAAATATTGGATTTCGATAAACTAGGTCATGACTTTGCCATCTTTTTTGCACAAAATAGCTTTCAAGGATGATTTTTTAATAGGGTTTCCCACGAAAATATACAAATTAGGTAATACAATGTGATTCTTTCGTAGTTGGACCCAAGCTCTGGAAAAATCTTAAAGAGATTGGTGTGGGTAAAACAATTTTTTAATTTTTATTTTCATTTTTATTCATTATTCTTTGTTTCACAAACTTTGAGTTGCTTAAAATTAGCATTACAGTATTAGGACTAAGAATAAGTAGTGACAAAGTAGTACAAAATACAAAAAAAAAACTTTGAATTGTGGGCTGAACTGTATAATTCAGTATAATATAAGAATTGAAATTTAACATATTTGCAGCAAAATTTTGTCAATAAATTAATAATTAAGGAGAAAGAAAAACACATTACTGTGTCCAAAAAATAAGGTGACATATGAATTTAAACTGCGCGCGTCGAAGGATTTGGACATTTTTCTTTCTTTTTAGGTTGGTAGTACTGTCAGTGACATCTATGTGAAATTTCATGTCAAAATATATCCATAGTGTTTGAGATACGCGTCGTTTTGTGAGCTGCTAAAAGTGAGTTTTTCGTTTTTTGCGATGTCGAAATTTATTGAGCAAAGAATTTGCATTAAATTTTGTTTGCGGAATCAATTTTCTGCTGCGGATACGTTGAGGATGGTGCAGAAAGCCTTTGATGATGAGGCTATGTCTAACAAAAATGTTTACAAGTGGTATAGTTATTTCCAAGCCGGCCGTGAACGTGTCGAAGACGAAGAGCGTTCTGGGCGACCATCAACCTCAACCGATGAAGCTCACGTCCAACAAATCAAAGATTTGGTGTTGAAAAACTATCGATTAACGATTAGAGACCTTGCTGATGAAGTTGGCTTATCGAAACGCTCAGTCAATACCATTTTGAAGGATGCTTTGGGCCTCAAGCGCGTCAAATCTCGACTGGTACCGAAAACATTGAATTTTTTGGAAAAAAAGCGTCGCGTTGAAGTGTGTGAAACAATGCTTTCCGACTACCAGAATGTCATGAAACGCATTCTAACTGGCGATGAGACTTGGATCTATGCTTACGACCCCGAAACAACCGATCAATCGAGCGAATATCGTGCCAAAGGAGAGCCGAGACCAAAAAAACCGCGCCAAAGTCGCTCAAAAATCAAGGTCATGTTGACTGTTTTCTTCGATTATCGTGGTGTTGTGCTTTATGAATTCCTTCCAACCGGCCAAACAGTCAACAAGGAATATTATTTGAACGTTATTTGCGTAGCGCTATCCGCCTAAAAAGGCCGGAATTTTGGAAAGACAATTCTTGGTTTTTACACCACGATAATGCACCATCCCATACCGCCATTCGCCAAAAACTCAACCAATATCGTTCCGCAACCACCGTATTCACCTGATCTGGCGCCGTGCGACTTCTGGCTGTTCAACAAGCTCAAAAGACCGCTCCGGGGACACCATTTTGATACGATAGAGGAGATTCAAGCCGCAGCGAAGACGGAACTGAAGGCCATCCCGGAAAGTGACTACAACCAGTGTTTCAAAGATTGGAAAATCCGTTGGCAAAAGTGCATTGCATCGGGAGGGGATTACTTTGAAGGGCATGAAATTGATTTGGAAGAATAAATAAAGAATTTTCAAAATAAATACAATGTCACCTTATTTTTTGGACACAGTAGTACAGTTAAAGCTTATTAAACATTAACGATAGTACAAGCAAAAAGAAAACTAAAAATTTGTACAAATTTAGACAACATAGTTCAGCAAAACCTTGACTTCTTTATGATCGAAATCAAGCCACATTTTTACACGAATTAAGAACAGAAACAAGGATCTTATTCGCCGGATATTAAAAGGAAGTGTATTAAATAACTTACATGACACGATGGAATAAAAGTTTTTGAATTGAGTAGTACGAAAACGAGGTATAGCGACAACATTGGTTGAATGGCAGCGTCAAATGCGGATGCTACTTATAGGACTCTGTAAATAGCCAGCTCTAATGAAAAAATGCTTAAGAGGTAGAATTTTCAATGTTCTGAATAAGACTATGGAAGGAGATAATCGATTGACCCCACATACTTTTCGTATAGCGCATTTCTGCAAAACGATTAGAGGTTCAAGATTTGTTTGGTAAGCCCCACCTTAGCAACTTATACCATACTGTATTTTAGATTGAAGTATTCCGTTTTTTTGTCGCAAAATTTTATAAGACGCTATTGCTTAAGAATCGAAATATGTCTGGACCAGCTCACATTCTTATCAAAAGTACTGCCCAGATATTTAAAATCATTAACAACTTCAATTTTAAAACACCGTGTACTACAAAATGCCTGAATAATCAGCATTGTTCTACCGTCATCCTTAGAAGTAGAAGTAGAACACGTACAATTTGACATATTAGACCTTTCGCAGTTACTTGCATGAAAGAAAATTTCAAAGCTGGGAGACTCTTGCATGTTAAGACTAAAGTGCATTAATTTAGTTTTGTTACTGACAATCAATTTGTGCTCCAGAAACCAAAGGCCCAGGAGGTGAATATCGTGATAAATATCCGCGCTTAAGTTAAGGAGACTATCAGACTATGCAAAAGCTGTGACTTATCCTCTAAACGGTTGGCTAAACAAGGAGTTAATTTAGATAAGAAACAAAATTGGACTAAGGACTGAACCCTGTGGCACACCTAAGTTCATGGTTTTAAAATTGCTGGCAAAGCTACCAACTATGACTTTTTGAGTTCTATTTTTTAAGTAGGACTCAAACCATTTGTTCATAAAACCACTAAATCCTAAATTGTATAATTTATTTAGTAGAACTCCGTGGTTGACCATCTACAAAAAGCCCAGCGCAAAATTTTTTGTCATCTAATGCTTTATAAATATAGGACGAAAATTTCAAAAGAGCATCTTCTGTAGATAGACCTTCCCTAAAACCAAACTGAGCAGGATTAAGAAAACTTATTTTTGAGAGGTAACTCATAACTCTGCTTTTTATTGCCTTTTCGAAAACTTTAGATACAGACGACAGTAAAGAAATTGGCCTGTAATTGTTTATGTCAAGTTTACACCCTTTTTTATAAAGAGAGGATACATTAGCACATTTTAACTTATCAGCGCCATTTTAATTTTATAAAACCTGTCGAGATACTCAAGTTAAAAATGTAAGCTACTACGTCCACTACATTAAGCGCTATTTTCTTGAGGGTTTGATTGGAGATGCCATCATTACCACCAGAGCTTGAGCTGTTAAGTGAAAAGATCATTCTATATAGTTCAAAACCTCTACTTTCTTCATAAAAGAAACTATAATTCATAACAATTTCGTTTACTAAATGAGACTTCACGCAACCTTTACAATATTTTGGAGACTCAGAAGAGGACATCTGCCCAACCGAAGAAAAGAAATCATTAAAAATGTTAGAAACTATTATAGGATCATCAATAATAACACCATCTTTACACAGACTTAAATATTAAGACTCAACGGGAGAGCTTCCATCAATGATACTGTTTATAGCCTTCCATTCCAGCTAAATGATGTTTAATATAATGTTTTGTAACCCCAACACACATTCAGAATAACTCATGGAATGTTCATCCCTTTAAAAAAAAAAAAAAAAAATACTGTCGTTGATGAAAAGGATGTTTATAAAAAAAACAACATCTCGATAAAATCACATTTTATTGGATTGGGTGAAGTACATTCAGTTTTTGTTTAAAGCCATTCTTCCAAATGTTTTAAAATACATAACTCACTTATATTATACATTCCTTATGACAAGGGGTTTTTCCGACGGCCAGGAAACAAGTAAAAATAATAATCTATCTTATTGTTAGTCCCAAAAATAAAACTGAGCATGGAAATATTGCAATCTTTTCGTTCTTATCCAAAGTTATGTAAAAGCTTACTAATTTTGAAATAATGAAACTTCTTAAAAACATTACAATCTTTGGTGTTTAAATAAAAGTGACTTCCGTCCTTAAAACACTTGTACGACTGCTTTAGTAAATAACGTGGAGGATCAGAATCACGCAATAACTGGATAATGATGAGGTGATTTTTTTTTCTCGCACTTAAAGATTTTTCTAAAAAATTCGATACGGCCTACGATAAAATATTATGTCACAAATTAAGAAATATATTTTAATTTATTTTATTTATTGCGTTTACAATTTAAAATGAGTAATCGCACAATTAACATAATTTGATGAACAGAAATTTTATCATTTGAAATTTTTCAACTTAAAAACAAAAGTAAAATATTTTGAAATAAAATTTAAATCTGAGAGCAGAGAAAGAAAAACATAAACGCAGGAAAATTACGAAAAAAAACCTTAAATTTAAACGAAAAATAAAAAACGGCGAAAAAAAGTATATTAAATATATGTACATATATGCACAGTGCTTTGCATAAGTAAAGGGTCCGCCAAATAACTTTTTTTTTTTGAAAATGATATAAAAAAAAACTGCTGAATATTTTCTCAAATTTCTTTTTTTATTTGAAAGTACAATCCTTCCAGTTAATAATGGAAAATAATTTCATTCAAATGGCTGCCATGCAGTAGCCTACACGATCGGTCCAATTTTTAAGCACATTATCGATTGTGTGCAGCTGTATTTCACCAATGGCTACACGAATATTGTCCTTTAAAGCGTCAATTGTCTCTGGCTTGTCGGCGTAACACTTATCTTTGAGGGCTTCCCACAAATAATAGTCCAACGGTGTCAAATCGCAGCTCCGAGGTGGCCAAACGACATCAGCTCTCCGGCTGATAATGCGATCTTCAAAAACAGGGCGCAAAACACCGAGTGTAGCTTCGGCTGTGTGGCACGTAGCGCCGTCCCGCTGAAACCAAATGTTGCCAATATCCTCCTCTTCAATTTTTGTGAACAAAAATTCGTTCAACATGACCCGATAACGATCGCCATTGACAATAACGGCCATTCCTTGCTCATTTTCGAAGAAGAATGGCCCAATTATGCCTCTGGACCAAAATCCGCACCAAACAGTGACTCGTTTTGGGTGCATCGGATTTTCACTGTATGCGTGCGGGTTTTCTGTGCCCCAAATGCGACAATTATGCTTGTTTACATACCCGCCAAGATCAAAATGGGCTTCATCTGAAAAGATGATTTTTTTGGCGTCATACCGTCATACCTTTATGCAAAATTCGTCTCAATGATGTCTCCGAAATGTTCAATTGTTGAGAACAACAGCAGCAATATTCTCGGGTATACGCACTGTTTTTGGCTTTTCACGCTTTGGTTTATCGATGAGGATGCCAGTTTCTTTCACTTTTTCCACAAGATAACGAACATACGGAGCTGCCGGAGCTTCTCTTCTTCCAAAATCCGTACGCAATTTTCGCACACATTCTGCAATATTACCATGATTTTCAAAGTAATGTCGCAATATTTCCCAGCGTTGTTCAAGCGTATTCGTTCAGCGGAAGGATAAAACTAATTATCTGTCAAATCAGACATGAGCTAAGTGTTACCATTCACGAATTAAACACTAGTTGGGAAAAGAAAACATTTGATGGCGGACCCGTTATGTAAGAGCACAACTGAACTTATATTTTAAATTGTAAATTTGTATTTATAATGTAATTGTAATAAATTGTAAAGTGAATAAGTTGCAAAATTTTTATATATTTATTTATATTATTGACAATGACAACTTTACTCAGCTCACCACCGGTCAATCGGCTCAATAGATTCCATTACGGACGAGGGTTACAAACAAACAAACAAAAAGAAAACACTTTTTGATTCTATGTGAAGGCCGTTAGAACTTCTCATACTTAGTTTTTTCCACTTCCGCCTTTAATCTGAGTTACCGCGTCTTATTGGGGTGCGGAACCTTCGAAAATACATCTGAGTTCCAAACCACTATACAATCTTACAACCAAGTACTGAGATCTCTTTGTCAGGTGTATTTCCTAAATAATCTGAGTTATTAAATTTCATTTTGTGAAGCTTCATGTTACCATAACGTATTTTGGATTAAACATGTTCCAGACAAGATCAGCCCTTCAAGTCGAAGCAATTAGAAAAGCTGAATCTCATGCGAATGACCTTATCTACAAATTTTACGTCTCTGCTTCACGGGATAAGGAATTCAAAGAGAACTCAGTACATCCCACGAGGGCTGTGATGCATTTCATAAAAAGCACAAACTGCTTCGAATAAGCGCCTTTGCAAGGAACTTGTGTACCTTGAACGTTTCGAAAAGTTTAATGTGGAATACGGAACGCAATTATTTCAATATCACGGACGTTATGGCGACAGTGTAAAACGATCCATTGTCTGGGACAAACAGAACTTTTTGCTTTGCCAAACCTTGCAACATGTGCTTTCTTCAAGTCCTCGTTGAGTTGACCACAGCATTATTTAAAAATAATTTCAAGATTTTATTAGGATTAAAAATAGAAGACTGGATGGCAGACATCCAAAGGCACGTTTTCCATTCTCATTTACTTTTATTAAGCGACTTGTACGCTCACTACTTTAAAAAAAAAACTATCCAAGTTTGCTCACCCTTCAACGGTGCTTAAAAAAACTATATGGAGACTCCAATTGAAGTATAGTTTTATGTCCAAAGAAACGGTGCACACCAACTATCGTCAGGATTCTTCTTGAAACTGAAAAGCTCGTCATCAGTCTTCATCAGTTCAACTTTTGAAGTACAAGGGCGGAGAAGAACTTCCGCGTAAAAACACAACAACGTTACAATGAACCTCGTCTCGGCAGTCTGCCTTCATTCGTTTTGCATTGTATTCATTTTACAAAAGCCTTAACAGACAGACTGCCGAAAGCGTTGCAATACACAATTCAGCCCGTACGCTCAGGGAAATGTAGACGGACGTAGAAGACAGCGCTAATTAAACTAAAAAGTCACGGCAACGGTTTTGCAAAGTAAAGGGTTTTGTTTATCCCCTTTTAAATTGAAATTTTCCTTTGTTTCACTGCCTACCCTTTCACGGGGTGGATTTTCATGCCAACGATAGTCCTCAACTTCAACTTGTACTCTGTACTCTATGTTGGGAGGCAAGTTCTTGAATTCTTTCTGTGCCAAGCATGGTTCGCAATTCGTATCATCCCAGAGCTGTTGGTGTCTAAGTTATTCAAAGCCCGAACATACAAAGGTTCCAAGTGAATCGCGAAAAGTGGATTTGCACTTAGTTGAGTTCGCGTCAGTTTAATGAGTTGAGGTTTGCACTGGCGTGCAATTATCACAACCGGATTATGACATGTGTGGTGCACGCCCAGAGGAACACTCAAGGACCGACATTGTCATATTCAAAGACACTGAGTGCGAGAGGGTTAGATTGAGCGAGTGCCTGCAAGAAGTGAAGGTGCTTTACATCACATTACTTTGGCATGAGCTAACCTGGGATTGGAAATTCATTATTTGCCACGACAGCGTTTATCGTGTAGCCTAGACTTGGTGTGAACATGTTTCAAGGGCGTTAAAGTGAATGAAATGTAAAAAAAAAAAATAATCAAAAGCTCTCCAAACAATCTGTGTAAAGTGATTGTCTCTTCTGCGTCATAGGTGCTGATTAAATCGATTTTTTTAATGGATATACATTCTTTGAATCTAAACAAAAGGTTGTATGTACAGTGGCGGCCAAAAAGAAAACATAAACATACCCGATTTATTAAAACATAATGAGTCATCCACTCATGAATCTGTGTTCATTTATCATGTCAGCATATATTGTTACACGGATTGGAAAGTCCAAAGTAGATTTCTCTGGGCTACAGATAAGGCAACTTTAAACACCCGGCAACACTAACTCAAGCAGCAAAAGAATAGTACAAAACCAGACGAAGAGAAGAAAAAAAATCACAAAAAGTGTGAGTTCGACTCTCACACGAAGGGTTCCGCACCATCCTGCAGTATGCAACACTTTATATTTAGTTAATTTTAGGTTTCTCATAGCATCATGATAATATTGTCATGCGGCGCGACACCTGGCAGTGATTTCCTGAACCCTTCATTCGTAATAATTTTTTGTCATTTCTCTTATCGGACTTGCGTGTAAATCGATTTCTAGCCTTTGCTATATTTCGGATATGTTTCAGAAAATCGCTACCAGGCTTTAACTATTCAGGCCTACGAGTCCGTTGAATGGCATTAAGAAGGCAAAAAGACTTAAAAACGAGTTTTTCGATAGCTCAGAAACACTTGTATGTCTCATAAGGATTTAATGACAAGTTGTGTTTAAGTACCCAGCGATAAATGCTTTCAAAATCTGTATTGACAAGCTGCATTGTATGCCTAATCTCGTTCAGAGGACAGCTTATAAGAAGCTCTACATTGAGAAGCTGATTGACGGTACAGTGCGATGAGAAAAGGTCTAACGATTGATCCTTGGGGTACTCCACAATGAATATGAATGAGGTGCGAGTAGTTTGTTCCTGCTAACACACACTGTTGTCTTCCATTTATATATGAGGAAATATGTTTCGTAGAAGTGCAGAGAAATTAAACTCACGTCTTGGCTTTCTACGCAAAACAGAATGATATACTTTGTCGAAAGCCTTTGAAAAATTTAACAGCAATGAAGATAACATTACCAATCCTCAACTTCTCCATGAAACGAACTCATTATCTAGTTTTGGGCATAAAATTGAATTGCGATTTTAAGAACCAAGGTTTTGTATGGGGACCTCCCATTATTTTTATCTTAATATAATTTTTATTATTTTTTAAAGCGGCCAGTATAGTAGTACACAATCAATCTGTGACGAATTCAAGTGTCTCCCTAATATGTTTCAGAAGACACAGCCCTGTGGCAGGCTAACGGACAGTTCTGCCTTAGTAATAGGGGTCTATTGGCTCCCTTTTGGTAAGGAACCCTAAAAAGAAAAGACCACACGCACTTAAAAACATCGAAAATATTTGACCACAATTTCTACACTTTTTCGTAGCTTAGCTTTATGCCAAAAAAAAAAAAAAAAAACAACCAGGTACCCTGTTTAATTGTGAAGAAAACCTTGTAACCGATCCGCAAGAAATTTTGAAGGTATTTACACTGAATTAACAGCAGAATGGACGGGTATCAAAATAATTCAATTCCAGACAGTGAAACAGTTCTCCTACCACGAAGAGCAGATTTCGGAGACCTTTCGAAGAAAAATTCTGCGTCGGATATATGATCCTGTTTGTGAAGCTAAGAGATTCACGATTAAGGGAAACTCCAAACTCTGATTCAAAAATTGAGCACTCGTATATGCTTGCAGGCTTGATGGGTGGAAAGCAGCCTTTACACCCTGTCAATGGGGTAGAAAAGTTCCTATGGCATTGTGGCCCATGACTCCAGCAAGAATGAGTGGTTTTATGGTCACGATTCATTTTTTTAAATTCGAAAATTGTACTGTTATCGAGTAATTTGTTTCTTAAACTTTCCTCATTTCCCGCTGTTGTAGTCCCATTGAAATGGCTTTATCCACGAACCTTGTAAGGTTTGACGTCGTGCAGCTCGAGGTTTTTATAATCGTCTCGACATTACACCCCAAATAAAGGTGTAACGAATTTTGGATCCTCGATTCTCTCATTTAGAACCCGTTATCGACTTATTTGCATTCGTTCAATTCGCAGTATTTTATTCCCATTGGCTAATATACTACCTACTGCAATTTTTTTTTGTTTTGGAGGATTATTAAATTAGTCTGCTTGGTTTACAATACCTTAACAGCAGAGTCACGGATGTAATTTTAGAACACTAACATGACATGCTCCTCATTACAGCCAGGCGTTTAGTCTAAGACTGCTCTTGCAGAAATACCATTTGGGAGCATGTTCCAGGGGATCGGTGGTCCTAAGAAAAAACTACTTTTGTTACTTTGGTGAGCTTAATTAGATAACCTTAAATATTTAAGGCTGTAAACTAGAATAGAGAGATGGTCGGTCTTGACGTTACTCGGTTTGGGTGAAGTTCCCTCTCAAGGAGCAAACGTCAATTTTGCTTTTTAACATTGTCGTTTAGTTCAAAATGGGTCTCATCAGACATAAGCAAGCAATTTATTAAGCTCTTGTCTTCTTCGGCATTACTAAGCATTACCAGGCGAATAGGCAAATCCAGAGGGTTTATCTTGCTTGTTATTTGGATTTTGTGCAAAAACCAGTTAAAGTCATCATGAATAGGCCGTTTTAATGACCGTCTGCTAATTCCAATGTGCGCCGATAAGTTTCGAGTCGAAACGCTTGGATTTGCCTGAATTGATGATGATACAGCCGCAATTGTGTCTTGAATCCAAGTATAGGAATCTCGATGGTATGGTCATCGTGTGATGCTTTTAGCCTCATAACTCCTACTTAAATTTCCTTTGGACGAAAATGTAGGACTCCAAAGCCTGGTACCACTGTACTATTCAAATCCTTTTTTCGATATCCCAAGCATTCATTTTAATTAATTCAAATGGAAACTTGGGAAATACAAAACAAAAATAAGCTGATTACGCACACAGAAAAATATTCATAAAGTTTTTTTTTTATTTTGAAGCACGATTCGTGCGCCACCCTGTATAAAAGAAAACGTGAACTAAAAAAGTATTTTCTTTCACTGAATTTCATTTAAATAATACATCTCAAATTAATTGTTTATGTAAATAAAATTCTAAGTGTCAAAATTGGAAAGGAGAACTTTTTGACTTTCTCCAAAGTATCTGAATAAAAAGGTCAATTTTGCAACAAAAAAATCATAAGCTTGAAATCTGTACATGGCTCTTCAAAACTGCACTAGTCTCAAGTTTTCTTTCTCCTCAGCACAAGCCACTTGAGGTACTACAAAACGGAAATGTCTAATTATGAGTTCAACCTTGATGAGAAAATTTCACATCTTCTACCCTCTCTGCCACACGAAACAAAGGACGAAATGGTTTTCATTTTCGGGATTTATTTTTGGTGGGTTGTTTTTTTTTTCAGTGCCTTGATTCTCATCATCGTTCTTCCTTCTCCGTTTGCTTTAACATCTTTCTGAAGATTTATGATTTGCCAACTGAAAGGTAGGAACTTTTGGATTATCATGTTTTTTTTTACAATCGAAGCTGAGCTCTGCTGTGCACCCAAAAAATTTATTCTCGCTCCAATGGACTCTATAACTATGTACTCTTCCCTTGCACACAGCCTGTGCAAAGAATGTTTCAAGGACTTTCCTTGCCTTACCTCCGCAATCTGGCCCCACTTGAAAAGTAAACTTAAAGTCCTAGTCACACAGAAGCTTATATAAAAACTGAGTCCATCAAGGATATGCGTACACACGTTTGGATACTTGTCGTTATCATCATCGAAACCTGGTAGTATGCAAGTGCAGCATACAGTTTCACTGGAAGATGTTTTATGAAAGCATTGCCCTTTTGCAAATGCACTTTGTTTTTATTGCTATGCGGGTAAGGCCGTGAGAATTGCCCGAAGACAGCTCGTATGTATGACGAGGTCGTTTTAAACAAACATTTAAGCCATCAAGGGTATAGTTCTTCTTTTATGAATAGAATTGAAATCACTGCGGTACCGAGTTCATTTGAAGCAGTCAAATTATTACCTGCGGCGTTTTTCTAAGTATCGTAAAAAACACAGATTTTGCAGATTGATTTTTTTTTTTTGCAAAATTTCACGCATTTCTATTTGCATTTATTGTAAAGGGCCCGCCATCTAACGTTTTTTTTTTCAACTAGTGCTTATTTCGTGAATGGTAACACTTAGCTCATGTCTGATTTGACAGATAATTAGTTTTATCCTTCCGCTGAACGAATATGGTTGTGTATACGCTTGAACAACGCTGGGAAATATTGCGACATTACTTTGAAAATCATGGTAATGTTGCAGAATGTGTGCGAAAATTGCGAACGGATTTTGGAAGAAGAGAAGCACCGTCAGCTCTGTGAAAAAAGTGAAAGAAACTGGCATCCTCATCGATAAACCAAAGCGTGAAAAGCCAAAAGCAGTGCGTATACCCGAGAATATTGCTGCTATTGCAGAAAGTGTGCGTGAAGCGCCATCAACATCAATTCACCGTCGTTCTCAACAATTGAACATTTCGGAGACATCATTGAGACGAATTTTGCATAAAGGCCTTGGTATGACGCCATACAAAGTCCAATTGGTTCAGGAGTTGAAGCCAACTGATCATCTTATGCGTTTTCGCTTCGCTAAGTGGGTCTGCGATCGACTTACAGAAGATGCCGATTTTGCCAAAAAAAATCATCTTTTCAGATGAAGCTCATTTTGATCTTGGCGGGTATGTAAACAAGCAAAGTTGTCGCATTAGGGGCAAAGAAAACCCGCACGCATACATTGAAAAGACGATGCACCCAAAACGAGTCACTGTTTAGTGCGGATTTTGGTCCAGAGGCATAATTGGGCCATTTTTCTTCGAAAATGAGCAAGTCCACTGCACGAGCGTTTCGAGGGCATGGTCATCTGACGTGAACCGATTCCGTTAGACTTTTTCTTGTGAAGTTTTCTGAATAAGCCAACATACAGAGCGGCCCTCAAAGCCGACATAAGCCATACCGCCGGTCATGGAAGTGCTTAATGAAAGAACCTTTATTTAGGTTTGCATCTTTTTAAATTTCTGAGTTTTAATGTACACATAAATACTCAGTTACAAAATGCAAAAGCGGCATTTATGTCCCTAAAAGCTCGTATGCTACCAAGCATTTATCCGTCTAATCTTTACTTACGCGAGTTCAGTATGGTGGAACATCAGTCTGTCCTACATGGACAAGCTTCGTATACTTGACAGAAAATGTCTTCGAACGAACTTTTTTCAGGTTTGTTTTAACATAACCGTGGATTTTTGAGACGTTGTATAGTAAGTGGGCATATTTCCCCGGAGTTAGTCTTGTGCCCGGATGCAAAAGCCCATTTATCGAACCTCACAAACGTTCTTATAATATATTCTTTGACTAGAAGGGCAACAGACAGGCGCTTTCCTATAAGCCATTCAACTCGGAATGGAAATGCTGAAGGTAAAAAGAGAGGTTAAATAAAATGAAATATTGGTGGCCAGATTGAGTTGTGGCTAACGATAAGGGACAGGCTGAGCACTGACATGTTATATCTCAGCTTCTTGAATAATGGGCTGAATAAGAAATTTTTATAAAATCTTGTCAAGCTTATATATTAAGGATCTGTTAATTACATGAAAGGATTCAGTTTAAGTATAAGTTAAGTATATTTAAGTTAAGTTAATAGGACTACCGGTTGAAAATGTCGTTATTGCAGACAACTTCAAATCTATTACTCTGAGGTGAATTTTGACCATGACAGCTGTCACATCAGAAACTTCATGTCATTGTCTTATTATTTCAGTCTAGGTTATTGGTCATTAGTGAAAACACACAAGTTTTTGTAAAGCCGTAAAATGTCTACATTCTTGCCATCCAAACAACATTTGCGGGAAGTTTTAATATGCTTCTTTCATTTAAAGAAAAAAGCAACCGAAGCGCATCAATTGCTTACCGAAGCTTACCCGGGCTATACTATAGACGTTTGAATGTGTCAGCGGTGGTTTAAGCGGTTCAAAGATGGTCATTTCGACACCGAAGACAAAGAACGCCCCGGCCAGGTGAAAAAGTTTAAAGACCATGAATTGGAGGCATTGCTCGATCAAGATCCGTCACAAACGCAAGAAGAACTTGCAAAATCACTTGGCATCGCTCAGCAAACCATTTCCGATCGTTTGAAAGCAATGGGAATGATCCGAAAGGTAGGACATTGCGTGCCGTATGAATTGAAGTCACGAGACGTCGAACGCCGATTTTGCATGTCCGAAATGCTGCTTGAACGCCACAAAAAGAAGTCTTTTTTGCATCGAATCGTCACTGGTGATGAAAAATGGGTACATTACGATAATCCAAAACGTCGGGCAACGTAAGGATACCCCGGACATGCCTCAACATCGACGGCCGTTCAGAATATTCATGGCCTGAAGGTTATGCTGTGCATTTGGTGGGACCAGAATGGTGTTGTGTATTATGAGCTGCTAAAACCGAATGGAACAATCTACCGACGACAATTGATGCGTTTGAGCTGAGCACTGAAGGAAAAACGGCCGCAAACGGTCGCAAGACACGATAAAGTTATTTTGCAACATGACAATGCTCGGCCACATGTTGGAAATGTCGTCAAAACTTCCCTTGAAACGCTCAAATGGGATGTCCTACCCCACCCGCCGTATAGTCCAGACCTTGCGCCATCCGATTACTGTCTCTTCCGATCGATGCAACAAGGCCTGGCTGACCAGCACTTCCGTCATTTCGATGATGTCAAAAAATGGATCGATTCATGGATTGCGGCCAAACCGGTCGAATTTTTCAGAACGGGTATCCATGAATTGCCAGAAAAATGGGCAAAATGTGTGGCTAGCGATGGGCAATACTTTGAATATTGAATTTATATCTTTTTTTCCTCAATAAAGCATTGATTTTTGAAAGACGACGTTTTCAACCGGTAGTCCGATTAGTGTAGTAGTATTTGGGATATTAAAAAATGGTACGATTGTATGAGGTTCCTAAATAAATAAATTAATCGTGAACAGTTCAAATAAAAACAAAAAAGGACTTTCTTGTGGACTGTAATGACGACCGATCTGGCCATTTATTTAAAGAAATAGATGTTAAGAAGTTTTGACTTTTTCAAACTAAAGAAAAACATGTTATTTCATTGTTAAGGTGGATAAATAAACGAAACAAAAAAAAAAAAAGACCGATTCTTGGCCCGTTTGCGTTAAAAGCTTAATTAAGCGCTGCATTAAAAGAAAAAATATATAATGAAATACTTTTACAGTTGTCCATGCGGCATTGTCCTTCATGCTTCGACAAAAAAAGTTTCATAGTTTATTTTCTGGTAAGACAATAACAATTGCCCTTAAATTTATTGACCTCATTTAAAACCTTTTTTGTTCATTTCCGAAAGTCTTTCTTTTTTTCACTTTTCTGTACCACCCCTCATAAAATTGAGTTGAAGAGTTTAAAATTAATTTCCAATGCCAAGTCTTTTTCAACACAAGAACAGTGTTTTGGCTTGGGAAACTTTCACCCTCGCACACTGCTTGTTTGTCATTGCTTAGGTAAAATGAAAGGGACTACTCGTATGTGCCGCCGTCCACCTCCTCAGACCAGCGAAGAATAAATATTTACGCAAAGGCTTGCTACTTGAGAAGTGGAATATTATTGATTCCAAGTGAAAGGAAGACGTATGCATATCCCTATATTAGTCCGAGTATGGTGTATGGTAGACTTCCAGGCAGACTTAATTTCAAGGACCAAAACTTTGAAGAATCTGTCTCCAACTGGAGTGGTTTTTGCCATTTGCCATTTCCGCATCCTGATTCTTGGTTTTTGGCAACGACTCTCAATCGATATTACCCCCCGCACAGTTAAGCAAACACCGAACGGAACGACGATACGATGAATGAAATGATGAAATGAAAAAGGGCCAAGGACATTCGTAGGCAAAATTCATCGCTATCGTTCGATCTCTTGGGATGGAGGACAGAGGCTGCGCTTGGCATCAGATATCGGATTCCTTCTTTTGTTTCTCTTTTTTTTTTTGCAAATTGAAGTACACGTATCGTATCGATTGGCAGAGTCAATAGAGAGCGGGAAGCAGCAGCGTCCTGGCACATGCGAGGAACATCTGTGCGCATAGAATGTTAAGTAAGCTTAGAGTGCCTGCAGGGACAATAAGCTGTAAGTTGATTTGCCTAGCTTGGTGGTGAAAGGGTAAGGTTTTTCGAATTTGGCTCGACGTCCGCTCATTTGGTTTCAGCCCGAGGGTCATAGGCCATACAGTGAAAATATTGTTTGCGGCCTGCTGGCATCTTTCCATTTTCCGATTTTGTTTTCATTACGGAAAAAGAAAAGCGAAAAAAACTGTTGGCCCGCAGTCAAAAAAACCATGAAGTTGTTGTTTTGTTTTATAGAAAAGGATAAAATTGGAGTGAGGCTAGATATACATATACATATGTATTTTTGTATTGTTTTTTGGTTTAAAAAGCTTCAAAGTGAGTCAAGGACTTGGAGTATGAATGAATGTCAAACTGTGATGAATGAAGTGTCATGCTATTTGTGAGTGATGAGAATTGTGTAAGTAAAAAAGGACATACGTATACTATGCGTGTAAAGCGAGGATTTTACGGAAAAAGAGGATTTATAGTTAATCAAAATTCCATTCGGGTTTGCTTCACCATTTAGGGTCATCTGTGGGCAGAGACTTATTTGATGAGCATTTCGAAATGAGCGAATACATTACATAAGCTTAAGACTAATTTTATAACATAAATGGATAAGCAGTTAATATATTATTTTTTTTGATTTTGCCAAGCGTCTGTTCAAGTTGGCCCAAAATGTATCATCCTTTAGGAAGATGCTATAACTTTTGCAAATGGCGTCAACTGTCATTTATGTTTTGACATGAAGTAAACAAGGACAGAATACACGTTCATAAGCCATGGAACGCTATACTTCTCAAGATCGTTGAATACTTATGACAATT
Organism: Orthonevra nobilis; assembly: GCA_963555765.1. Classification (NCBI taxonomy): domain Eukaryota; kingdom Metazoa; phylum Arthropoda; class Insecta; order Diptera; family Syrphidae; genus Orthonevra; species Orthonevra nobilis. The sequence continues at coordinate 109,807,654 of OY743225.1, read as the reverse complement.
TGTTTTAAGAACTTACTCATTAATTATTTTGGCTCGAATTTCGACGCTCATTTCTCGGCGATCCTACGCCAATTGTTCAAACACTTATACGTTCAGCCGCTGGTTCCGAAGAACCTTGAAAAACATTTGACCAAAGAGACGCCGGAAGTGATCAAGCGTTTACAATTATACATTATTTATAACATGTAAAAAGAACATTTTTACAATACAAACAATACAAAAATTAACAATCGATGATCGACTATCGAAAAAAGTCGTTTATCGATTAACGATTGTTATACGCAAGAGGGGCCTTTGCCTCGCTTCACAAAGATGATGATCTGTCTTTTTTGTTTAATCATTTTAGTCACGACGGTCCTTCAAGAGTTTGGGGAAAGAGCGGCACTGAAATACAAATTTAAAATTTTCAAAGAAAAGTGAACCAAGCGCGGTCTGGCGTGGAAAAGCTGGTGTTTATTGAAGATAATCTAAGCTCATCAGTCGAAAATTAAGCTTGCATCGCCGTGGGATATTTCAAAAAGATAACGATCCTTGAAAAGTTAAGGGATGGGATGGGATTGAATTCTGCTTTCACAGAGTCCGAAATCCTCCAAAAAGAATGGGATTGTGTCCGCAAATTTTACCCAAAATCTAGTCTCTTTTATGCCACGTCGCCAACAAGCTGGGTGGCGAAGTTGTTAGAGCGCCTGCCTTTCAATTGATTTGATTGATAGGTCCCAGGTTCGATTCCTAGAGAAGTAGTGTAGTTCTTCGAATCTGGTCCAGTTACCATTTGCCATTGGGATCAAGTTAATGGGTTGGTCGACCAGCGATAGTAGTCTGACTAATGGGTAGCTTTATTGTAGTGGTTGTTGTATCGGCTTAATTCCTAGTTCGTGCTGTCAAAAATGTGGTTTATGTAGATTGTGTGTAGGTGGCTTTGCTGTGAAGAAATAAGGTACATACATACATACAGTTAGTCCCAAAAGTAAGTATACACGTCTTTTACTCCACAAAAAATGCAAAAAAAAACCGCAAAGTTATTACAATAATGTCTACACAACTGCATATAAGCTGTTCTCATGAAACTGTACATTCATAAAAGGACGAAGATAACGGTCCATACTGAATGTTATGCGAAAGAAAAAAAACAAAATTGAAGAGAACAGACAAAAGATCGTCCCAAAAGTAAGTATGCGGCTGCGACATTAACAAATGTCTTCTTCAGGGAAATAGTCACGTGCTGTTTTTTGTCTTCTTAAACTGGTAACATTATTTTGTAGTAGTGTGAGTGTCATTCTAATTCTAGTTTTAATAAAGGATTCATTAATAATTTTGACGATGGCGCCACGAGGAAAGGAATTGTCAACCGATTTGAAGAATTTAATTGTTAAGCATTTTTTGGATAATAAGTCAATAAGGCAAATAGCGAAAATTGTTAAAAAAAAGCCCCGCAACAATCCAAAAAATAATAGAAAAATATAAAAGCCAGAGTAATGTGGAAAACAAACATCGATTAGGTCGCCCCCGCAAATTTACGGAGCAGGAAAATCGTCTTATAGTTCGTAAGATAAAAAAAAAATCCAAAGACAAGTGCTCCTAAAATAATGGCAGAGGTTATTTATACCATTCGCCGAGTACTTTATGATGCTGGATGTGATGGTAGAAATATCAGAAAGAAACCCTTTATCAGCAAAGTAAACCGACTAAATTTTGCCAAAGCATTCAAAAACCACGAACAAACTTTCTGGGACAAAGTAATTTTCACTGATGAAAGTAAGTTTGGAGCATTCATTTGTCTTCCAATAAGACAATGACCCAAAACACACGTCGCTTATAGTTAAAGAATGGCTTTTATATAACGTACAAAATCAGCTGAAAACGTAACCCCAGTCACCGGACCTAAACCTGTTATAGAAAACCTTTGGGATCATTTGGACCGCCAGATTAGGAAACAAGAAATCAAAACTAAAGAAGATCTTAAAAGAGTTCTTAAAGAAGTATGGTTCAAAATCGATAGAAACATAACTCAAAATTTGGTAAACTCCGTGTCATCAAGACTTGAAGATATCATTAAGGTTAAAGGATATGCTACGAAGTATTAATTGAAAAGTTTTATGCCGCAATACATTGGATTTATAAATAATTTGTGCAATGTGTACTTACTTTTGAGACGTAGTTTTCTTACCTCTGTTTATTTAAAAAAAATTTTTTGTTATTTTTTTTTAGTTTTTTTTTTTTTAATTGTTATTCCTTTTCAATCAATTGAAGTATTTGTCATCCGAAAGTCAATAAAATCATTTTAAGTTGTCATGCGTCTGGTGGAGGACCAACTAGATACTGACAGTCTGATTTTCTTAAGAATATTAAAACCATAAAATAAAATATTCCTTTTCTGTTCGAGTTATAAGAAAAAAAACAATTTTTTTAATTAAATCTCTTATGCATAAAAATTTCTGTTTTTTTATTTTGATTCTTAAATCGTAGTCTTTTTTTAGGAATCGAACAAAAGCAATTTTATCTGTCGTACGAAGATTTATGTCAGCCTCTGTATTTCTACTCGTACATCATTGCATAACTTTTTGGTATTAAATGTAAAACACATCTGCCAGAAACTTATAATTTAACGGTTGAGTTCACTTCGAGTACTACACACTTTGACGCCGACAGGTAATCACATGAATTCAACAATTAATTACACAACACACAAGTGCACGGTAAAAGCCATATACTTGTGACCATGAGTCATACACGAACTTTAACCAAAAGCCTATGGAGACTCATTTAACCCCGCATACATCTTAATTGTATAGTTTTGAAAAGAGTTTGCAATTGCATGCCGCCATCCCCCAAAAATGTCAGCAGATACTTTCGATTGAAGAAAAATTGATTACTTTCAGTTTTTTGATCAATCGATAGACCACCTAAGTAATTGGACATTGAAATTGAAGAAAAAAAGCGGCCTTAAACGAGGAGAGATAAGCAGGGGAGGTCTGTGGCCCGTAGTGGGAATTCAACTGCACTCGCTCACTTGAATGCCTAATTTATGTGAAGAGTGGGCGTGCCATCGAACACTGCCAGAGCATTGTGATTACATTTCCACCATCAAAGCCGGTAATTTATTTTTATAACGTTCCAAGTTAAAAATTTTATCGGCGTCGTGTGCATCGAATTGCATTTTAGCGAGCAATTGGCTGCGTGAGACGTCGCGCAGTCATGCACAGTAATATTATTATTATTCTACGATTGCTTTCCCATTATTGCAATCGTACGTGTGAAGCTAAAGTACACATTTATTTACGAGTGCAAATATGGAAAAAGTGAAATTGTGCAGCGGTGCTGGGCTGGCAATGAAATATGATAAATAGTCGCAATGCGGTTGAAGTCAATACCTCTTTAGATGTATGAAGATTGGTTCCACTACATTGGCATTTTATGCATGATTTGTACTCTTTTTTTTCTGTTTTTATTTCACTTATAAGGGGCTGGTTTTGCGTTATATAAGCAACAAAGTCAATGTTTTCTTTTTTTTTAATGAATATTGTTCGCTGAACATTTTTAACACACTGTACTCGGGGACAGAAAAACAGTGACTCAAATTTGTATGGATATACTTTTTGGATGTGATTTGAGACTGCATCACTAGTGGACTGAATGTGGAACTCGGAGGTTATACCTTAAAATATCGAATCCTTTCGGTTTCGGGACCTATAATCATTTGCGAAAAAAAAAATAAATCCCTCGCAGTTTCTCAGCTCAAGGACATAGAAGAGTCTCGAAATCGACATCTTTATGAAAAAAAAGTCAAAAATCCATCTTCACCGATGCACAGGGAATTGTATAAGGTTTTATTCAGCATTTCCAGCACTCGATAAAAGGGTGTGATTAAAAGAAAATGATGGGGCACGATGAGAACCCAAATCTGGTCGACATTAGCCTTAGATGAAGTCGGCGCAGCTATCTATATATGGTGATTTTCTGGTTGGGATCAGGCATCAGATCAACTACCAAATTTGGGAGGACAAAAGTATTCCTGAACAATGGAATATTATCTTTATTTACCCGGTCTGCAAAAAAAAAAAACTCTTAGTGCGAGCCGAACTCGCCCAACAATGGTTTCGATGTGGGTCAATTGCGGAAATCGAGTCTTGAACAGTTTTCCTGCTTTTGTTTGCATGTTTTAGTACTCTTTAGATTTTGATTCCCCTTGCCAGCATCATAATATGCGGCAGAAACAGACGTATCTTTTGACTGCATCGATTTAGAATCTTGATAACAGCTTTAAAGGACGACAGTCATTATTATTTGTTATTTATTTCAACTTGATACATCCACACGTTCCTGAGAAAAATGATTGTGACAACAAAGTGATCCTTCATTGGATCTGTTTTTGCTTTTGAGGTACGGAACCTTCAAAAAGAAAAAAACTTGCCAAAGACTTAAAGTAACTCTTTAAAAAGTTATTCGAGGGCGTTATTCAGCATGAGCGATGACCATTTGATGAGATTACACTATTACCGAATATCCCCCTTTAATAGGTGAATAGTGATTGGAAAACATTGCCAGGATAAACCGATAGTTAACTTCATTGACCGTAAATTGACGATCATTTTTATCGACGAAAATATTGGCCCGACATGAAATTTACACCATATCGTGCTTTTTTGAAAATCTATCTCGGTTTATTGATTTTTTTATTTATTTTGGTTTATTGACAATTTTTTTTAAACCAAACAATGAAGAATATTTTACGAAAAAAACTCAGGTTTTTCTGAAAACTTTCGAAGAACTCAATCGGAAAAATTTACTGCCTTCAAATGATCAAGTGGCATCAGTTTTGGAGATAATTCGATCTTGTAATGGCGCAAGCTGAGATCTTTACGCAACAATGTGAACTGAGTAAATCTCAATGCCTGTGAACGACGCGGAATCGACTGATTTAGCTTCAGTTCAAACTGAACCACTTCCGGCTGCGATATTTTTTGGCACTACGACCGGTTTGTTATGGAGTTTTTGAAAACTTTCCAAATTATAATCGTTCGTGAATTCTACGATGAAAAAATCGTAGTGACTAACGTTTAAAAAGCTCCGGTCCAAATCGTTTTTTTATATTTTTCGAACACAAATTCTTTTTCATTTAGGCTCCTGAATAAGAATGCCAGCAGGGAAACGCAGAAATTCGAAGGACTTACGGCAAACAAGAACTCGCTACTATATAAGCTGTCAACAATTGGCCTGTCAGGTAAATTTATAAGACTGTATGAGAAGCTTATCTCCAGTGCAGTGCATCAAATCCTTTCTAACAAAACAAGGTCTCAGACAAGGATGTGAATTGGGTCCCATGCTTTTTTCGCTCTTCATTGACGACATAAGTATTTTTTTAACAGGTTGTCTAAATGTGATGTGGACACAAGTTCTTCTGTATACAGTCGATTAAGTAAATTTTACCGATAACCCCGTGAACTCTCCAGTTGCAATTCAACAAATTAAAATGACTCTGTGACCCTTGGGACCTTAAAGTCAGCACATAAAGTCAAAGACCATGCTTTATGGTCCTACTCGTAGTAGAAGAACAGAGCAGGAGAAATGGACGATGAACGACGAGCAAACTGAAGGTGTTTACCACAAGTTTGGATTTTGTCCGCAATATACACGAGAAGTCGATAGCCATGGAAGATTTATTTTTGGTAACAAAGGAATAGACTCTGTGTCGAAGTTCAAAGTCTTAAATGCTTAAAATGGAAAGTTTTTGGATTCCAAAACTTCGATGATCTTCAAATATTGCGGCGCTTTTTCTTTAAGCTTATTTTCAAGCTTCCTTCAACAACACGGCCAAGAAAAAGTAGTTGGTTATGGTGACCCCAAAATTTTCCACACATAAATAACGTTTATAGGCAAGCATCCTCGGAGTGGTATTCCCAAACAATATTAAGGAAGGTCTGAAACGTTTCCGACCTCAACGTGAAGCTAGTGAATGAAGTTGTGCATCTTTTGACAGTTTCCGCCATTTTGGACGCGCAGTTTTAAGTTGACAGTCGTTTGAGTGCGTCGATGTGAGTTTTTGCGAAATATTGAAAGTAAATCCAAGTACGTAGCCTTTATAAACTTTAATCAATTCACTGCAAAAAGTAGCGCAGTTACCGATATATTAGAGGCAAAAAATGGCCCGCGGGTCAAGTTTACCCACTCTCTAAGGATTAAAAAAGTGGACGACTGCTTGTTCGGGCTCGCACCTCCTTTCCTCGGCTGACCTCTAGAACTCTCAATCATTTACTGGCTCCTATTTATTATTTCCCAAGAGATCTAAATAAGCTGAACAAACAATATTATTTGACCAGGACAGAGCTCCTTACGCTTAACTTCAACAGACCGCAGAACCAGGATTTACGCCCGATTTGCACACTTTTTAACCAAACTTGGGTAGAAGATATTCAATTCAATTTTATAGAAAATCTGTTGAATGCTTCATTTCGCGAGAGGGTCCTTCACACGTCATGATACTTGACTGGTGTTGGGCCTTGTAAATATGCTCTTAATTATCGCAACAGCATTAACAACTTATAACCACCTTATAAATGCACATTATGCTGGATGTTAATTTTTTTTATAATATTAACTCAAAGATTGTAGATTTAATTTCAATAGAAGTTTTTAATTTTTAAGGTTCTCTCCATTTTTTTTTTGTTGTCAATATAAGAAGCTTAAGCGTCTTTCATCCATGCTTGATTTATCCAAATCCTTTTTTGTGCGACTTTGATAAAATGAGCCTTTAATTCTGTGGCCTAAATGGACTTCTATTTTGAGAATAATAATTTTAAAAATGTGTACACCAATCTCTCACGTATAGCTAATCTCTTTAGACACATTTTTGACTTTATGATAGATTTTCCTTTCCTGTCATATGAATAGATTTTTCCTTCCACTCATAGATGTGCCTTCGTTCAATATCCTTTATAAGAACTTAATCTTTAAAGTACCTGCGAACGTTTCCAACCCCCACACCCAAGATTCGCCAAAGATTTGGAAAAAGCCATCGTGACTTTTAAAACCTTTTACTTCCACAGCGTGTTCAGAATTTTTATTTATTTCTATCTTTTGTATTGCAATGGGACAAGAGGGACTATGCCTCATACAAGTCTTCATAAATAACTCTTTGCTGTACATTTATAGTTTTCACTCCGTACAGATGCAACCGTGTGTCATAATATTGTGAAAAATGTCCTCATTAAAGCTTCTAGTCTTATTGTTTGGGATAAAACAAAGCCGACATGCCCCAGTAGCAGCTTGTGACGCACACAAATGTGCAGTGACATTTTCCACCATGAAATACCCTTTACACCGCCTAACCAACAATCACCATGCCGTTCAACCCTTCTGTTTGGACAGGTTTTATGGTCAAAACACTCATAAACAGTCCTAACTGGGGATTATTTACGAGCACCATTAGTCGAGTGTGTCTGTGCCAGCGTTGTGACAAAAAATAACTTTAACCTAATGACAGGACTTAAATTTAGAACCATCACCCGTTGTTGTCGACCCACCAGGGTGGTAACCCAATACATGTACGATATCACGTTGGTGTTCGTTCGTCATCACGTGTGCATACAAAAACGGACAACGTGGTTGTACATTGCACTTGGATGGTATAAGCACTACGATTGGGTTTCGTCTTGCTTCCTTTGGGTAGCTGGGGAGCTGTTCTGGTATGGTTCTGGTATAGAGTGAGGTGGAGCAGTAGCGCTGTCTTTGTTTCGTGTTTTTGTTATTTTACAATTGCTGCAACTGTTTTTGCGGTTCTATGGTTTCACGTTATCCGATATGAAACACCGAGGGAAACACCCTGTTCACAAAAAAAAAAAAAAAAACAAAAAAAAAAACATTTTTCTTTTGTGGGAAAAATCGATTCGGTTTTCCTGACATTTCTGCTGCATAATCGTTCGTTTTGAGAGTGCTCTGAGAAGAAGTATCTCTTAACGCAGACCGTTGGAGGAGGTAATAGTTTTGTATTCTAATGACTTCCTTCAAGGAAGTTTTCTTTCCACAGGAGTTTGAACTTAAGAGTGAAGAGGTAATTGACATTTACTATGATACTTAAATGTGAAAAATAGTTTTTTTTATGTTTTTGAGTTTTTTGTTTTTTTTTTTTTAAAGCAATTTCTATTTTTTGAACACATAATCATTCACGTGTATTTTAACGTTGCTGTGCTGAATTAATTGATCGATCGTGGGCAGGATATCTGGGCTGAGCTTTGTAAAGGTACCCTATTCATTTCCTATCACGGATATTTCAAATGCGCTAAAAAAACGATAATGGATCGGCGTTGGAAATATTGACAAGTAACTTCCAAAGCGGATGCTGTCTTGCCGTAACAGTGCGAATTTTGAAAAGACAATTCAAATCGAATGAATCCTGAAAGAGTGACTCTTTCATGTGGTCTTTGGGGAGTGTATTTTTGACCCATTTTGAAGGGAACGTTTCTGTCATTAGAGTGAAAGTGAAAAGCTATCGACACATGGTTAATGATTTCATTGTTGTCAGAAAAAAAGGCTGCCTAGAAGTAAAAAAAACAACGATTAAAAACGCCACAGGATGCTTATCTTTAGATAGATAGATAGATAGATAGATTTATTTATTTCGAGATTAAATTTACAAATTATGGTGTTACCGTACATTTTACAGTTCAGAGATTTTATATGGCTATATGTTATTCTGAAATAGGATAAGATATCACAATCGAAATGAGTTATACTATACAATAATACATCGTTTTAAAGGAAAATTCGTTAAAAAGCCTTTATAGAGAGAACACAAAAAAAAAAACAGCAAATAGATATATAGTATAATTATGTATATAGATACATGTGACGAAAAGTAAATGTTCATATTATGCATATATTTTTTAAGAATTATTTTATATAAGCTTAAAGTTTAATGACTAGAGTTTAAGTGTCTTAATTACTTTATGAAGGAAACAAGAATGTAAAAAACAATAAATATGTAAATAACGAATTCAATAAATTAAAAAGAAAAAAATTAATAAATAAATGAATAAATAAAGAAATAAATATACAGAAATAAATAAATAGATATATTGATATAAAAATTAATAAATAAATCAGTGTATAAATAAGAAATTAAATAAATATATAAATATATAAGTAAATAGATACATGATTATTAATAGTAAACACTTGGTTAAATAGACAGAATAACTATGTGACTTAATATAAATAGATAGATAAATAAAGAGTTCAAGTAAATAATAATGTAATAAAAACATGGGATATCAATTGTATAGTTCGTTAACTAAATGATTATCAGCAAAAGTACAGCCTAAGTAAAATTTGTTATTAAGCTTCTGTATTCGTTCCGAAATCATTTCAACATTCGCTCTTTCATGTAGGTCTAGGGTAGAGTGGTACCAAGGAAGATTAAGCATCATTCGAAGAATTTTGTTTTGGGACACTTAAAGGCGTTTGATGTGAGATTTTGCACTGTTCCCCCAAACAGGGCAGCCGTATTGAAGTATAGCTTGAAAAATCACTTTATGGATTATTTGCTTATTACCAATACTTAGCTTTGACTTTCTGTTGATAAATTGATATAATAAATTAACGGCTGTTTTCAGTTTTCTAAGCGATCTAGAAATATGCTCCTTGAACGTTAATCTGGTGTCAAGATAGATACCTAAATATCTCACCGAGCTCTCCCACTGAATACTTGGATTTGGCTTCTAGGGAGAAAACAAGATTTCCTTATTCGGCTAAAAATATTGCTTGTGTTTCGTCACCATTCAATTTTATTTTCCACTTGGAAAAATAAGCTTTTAATATTTCCATCGCATGGTTTAGATTCCTCTCAATATCGAGAGCGAATTTATGTGATGGAAATATGGCAGTACCATCAGCAAAGCTGGCTGCATCGCTCTGTGGTAAGCTCGGAAAATCATATGTGTGCAAATAATAAAGTGTTGACGATAGGACTGCGTCTTGTGGAGCACCCATCACAACTTGAAATGCATCAGAGCAACTTTTATTAATTTGGACTTTAAAACTACGACCAGACAAAAAACTTTGGATTATTTTACATATATACACTATGGCAAACAGAGTCGAACGCTTTCTCAATATCCAAAAGAATCATACCGGTGAATTTTCCTTGGCAGCGGGAATTTTTGATGAGATTACAGATTCTTAGGACTTGATGCGATGTGCAGTGAAATTTTCTGAAACCAAATTGTTCATTGGGAAATATTTTATATTCTTCTACAATTCTAAATAGTTTTTCCTTAATCACTTTTTAACTTTTACACTTTTAAGCTAATGGGCCTGTAACTGTTTGGTTTTTTAGGTGGATCCCCGCTTTGAGTATAGGTATTACTTTAGCTATTTTCCATGCGCTGGGGAAGTATGTGTTCTTTAAACAAGCGTTTATGATGAAAGTTAAATATTTCGTCGCTGTTCTGGGTAATTCTTTTATAAATAAGTTTCGGATGGAATCAAAGCCTCCTGCTTTACGTAAATTATCTTTCTTTACCTTTACATATATGGTATAACAGGGATTATGAAAAATGTACGATTGAGACAAAAATATGCATTTAAGGGAGTATTCTAGTCTAGAGGCATGAATTTCATGTAAGTTTTTGAAGTGTCATAAAAAAAGGCAACTAATATTTTTAATATACATTATTTTATTATAGAATAGTGAATAGAATAATGTCGCAATGTCTGGAACTACGAAAAAGTTGGAAAGATTTTTTTTCACAAAATGGTGACTGCCTGAAAAAAAAACAAAATTTTTGTACCGCTTTTTTTGACTGTTTCGAGTTTATAAATAAAAGTAATAGAAATTTGGGCATGGGGATAGTTTCAGACATAGACAAGTCTATAAAGAAGACTTTTTTTTTTTTTTTTAAATTTCAGGTAAATCGGTCCAGTAGAACCTGAGAAATCGTGGGTATTGTTTTGAAAAGCCAGTTTCGAGAAAAACGCGTTTAAAGTTTCGCGTAAAGTTTTTCGCAGTCTAAGTCATGAACTGATATTGAAGACTTACATTTATTCAATCTGCCATTCCTGCTTCATACATCGGACTTTCCTCGACTTCGAAAAAAACTATTTTCCGCGTTTTTCTTCATATCGAGCAGTTCTGGCCTCCTTTGATGCACTCGTAAAACTGTTGTCTTCCTGGGCCGTGAATCTATTGCCGTGAAATCGCCTTTTTGTTTGTCGATCTGTACGCGTAATCCTTTGCGCTGAAGATTTTCTATCCATTTTATTAAAAAAAAAATTTCATTATATTTTTATTTCACTCACAGCACATATGTATGTACATACGTCCCTGTGGTTTGAAGGTTAGAATTAAACTGTTAGCAGCTGGACGTAAGTGAACACTAAATATAAAAAATACAAGTCACCTTGGATCCTTGTATTACAATATATACAAAGGACAAAAGGTTTAACTGAGAAATATGGATTCAGGTAGACGGAGAATCCCTAATGTCTTTTGTTTGATTAGTGCCGGCCGTACCAGTTTCTATGCCGGGTCAGCAAAATACCGATATCTCCGTAAATAATTTGAATTTTGAAAAATCCACTTGCAGACATATTTTTTGAATAGCCCCTTCTAGACTAGAATAGCCCCTTAAAGCAAGCAGCTAAACTAGGCTTACCTAGAGATGCGAGTCTATAAAACTACCTTAGCAAATGGTCTTAAAAGAGAGGCTCATGGAACACATTAATAATTTTTTATTTTTTTTATGAAACCAATGAACCCGACAAACGTTGTCATGTGGGAAGGTCGGCTTGGGTTCAGCAAATAATGTTTTCCAATTTTCGATAAACTGTACAGTTTTTTTTTGGGGAATTTTCGATGATCTGTTCAGTATTGACACTTGACACTGATACGAAACACTAACTTCTTCTGGTTTCTAGTTGGGTATAAGTGTCAAACTGATCAGTTTTTCAAAAATTCCAACATTGAAAAACATTTGCTGAATCCGAAAAGACGAGTCATAAAAATCACAGGTTATAACCTGGAAATATCCAGTGTACAATTTTTTTTTAAATTTGTCACTTCAACAAATTCAAAAATAAATCAGAGCCGAAAATGAACTTTATTTTAAATAATTCTCAGAAGGTTTATTGATAAATTATAAGCAAAAAGATCTGAATTAGTTAATCTGAGCCATTCAGAGACCCACTAAAACCGTCACAAAAAATTGCATTAAAAGTGGTTCAGTCGTTTTGGAGGAGTTCAGTGACATACACACGGACAGAAGAATTTTTTATAGAAAGATTTGCTTGCTCTCAAGGGATTATTTATACCCTCATAATGCATTTCGTGCAGCGCGAGTAGAAAGATTAGAAGAAGAATTGAAAGAATTTGAAGTTATTTGAAGATATTTTGGTTTTGGGTATTTCGACTCAATTGAATTCGCTTAGTTCGCAGTATTTAATTCTATTTTAGGTTTTCAATTAAAAAGTTGTATTTTTGATGACAATGTTATGTCTTCATAGAACAAACAATAACAGATCATCTACACAAACCGTGTTCGAGTTTTGTACGCACGAACTAAAAATTTCAGCAGCCGATACACTAACCACTACAGGAAGACTACTGCCACTCGTCGATTACACCTGTGAATGGTGGCAAATGAATACTGGACCGGACGCTGTCGTTTTTATTTTTTTATAAATAATGCATCATTTGGCTCATGCGATTGTGAGGAAGCTTTTAAGTCAAATTCCATAGGCGATGTTTGTATTGCAATACGTTTCATAAAACTTATTTTACTGCAAGCCCACATCTCCCGCTGATTTTATATCGATAACCGGTCCTTGAAAAAATCAAAGCAAAGCAAATAACGAAATATTTCTTGCGTATTAATTTGCTGTATACTCAGCAATCTGTTTCAGAACTAACCACAGCTACATATATATTAATTTACTTGAGGGAATAAGACAAGTTACGTGTGCAAACGCTTTAACCACTAAATATTTTATGCTGGAAACATAAGAACTATGATACTTTTTGTTAAGCAAAAGGACAGTAAAATTCATAAGCAATTTATTATCTAATCGCAATATTTCGACTGAAAGCTTATCATCCTTCAGGAAAATAAAACAAGGAATACCGCAGGGCTCGATTCCAGGACCGATACTATTTTGCATCTCCTTTTAGTTTTTAAATATTCCTCAGTGCATTAAACTTAAACGAACTTGCTTTTCTAAATGAAAAATATTAAAAATTGGTCAGCGAACAAATGGACTATTACTAAACCCGATTTAAAAAAAAAAGTTATTCCCATTTCCATTCAAATAAAAATATAATTTCAGCTGAAGAATCTGTCACTTGACAGGGCTACACGATCAATTGAACTCTTCCCGGCTATAATCACGTCAACGTGGTCATTGGTCTTATATACATGTATGTACAATAATATAAAAAAATGAAGCTATTGTTAAGTTAAATGTTAACTTAATTTAAAACATAAACTCTGAAAATATAGTTTTTCACTTGAACTGCTCGCTTTAAACTGTACTAAAAGTCAATAAATAAATCTTGAAAAAGTTAATTTTAAGAAAGAATTTGAGTGTTTTACTTATTTGCAGGTGGTGGAACCTTATTTTTGCAACATACTGTACATATACACGAATATCAAAGTTGATATTCGTGAAGTAGAGCAGCAATTTTGTGCAAAGGTAATGAAAACTGTGATCAAAGGAATGTCTTTTTCTAGACATTTCTTGCAGTACACACTGTTTTCGATTATTTTAGTTTTTTTTTTTTTTTAGATTGCCAGTAGTAGTTTGCAACTAAAGGGGACTAAAACAATACCCGCCAGAAAGTGCAATAAATCACTTTCATCCACTTGACGTGATGATTTTTAATTTCATGCTACCATCTTTCCTCGCACAGCTGTTAAATGGAGTCTCGAGTTCAATTACACCTCCACCCATCATCGCAGTCTCTGTCATGGTCGTCGGCGCGTCTCGTCGGCACTATGACATTCCATTAACTGGGGAAGCAATTTGTTGACCGGTTTTAGTCTTCATTTTTTGCATTACAAAGTGTTTGAATGAAGGGAGGAAGGCATTAAATGTAATTTCAAATGCCATCGTTCAGTGGAAATCTGGAACCCAGCCAGACGGCCTCATCGGCTGTGCTGTCTACCTACACAATCAGTTGTATAAGTCCATTAAGGTACCTTTTTCCCACACGTAAACAATTCAAAGCGAGGGGCATAGATTTATTCCCATTGTGTAGTATAACCACCTCCTCCTCATCAGTTTGTGGGTCTGGTCTTTGCCGCATGGAATGTGGATAGTAACGAGCAAACAACACTCGGAGGAATTTCTTGGATTCATGATTTGCAAAACGCTTCTGGAGGAGCATGGAGGTAGGGAAGATTTTACTCTTTGGCTCGGACGACGAACGATGTGCCTTCTGGCTTGATTAAGTCTGAAGACGGTCTGGGAAATCTGTTCTGTTACAGTGCAGTGAATTTAGGGAATTCAATGTTACAGAAGTCGTAAAGATGGCAGTTTCCGGGCAAAACAGAGGTGCTACCTGTAAAGGGTAATTGATGGGAAAGGAAGTTGTGTTGTGTTTTTTTTTTCATTTTTCTTTGAATTGGAATTTCTTTCTCTTCCTTTTCGTAAGCAGATGAATTGCAAGAAAATCATTTCTAAGGCTTCCTGTTGGGAAATTCATTATCTCCATGGTGATGAGGTTTTTTAGGGGAGAACTGTGTACACGACAGGTAAGCCTCGAGCGACGTTGATTGCACGTATATTTTGCTAACGTTTTTTTTTTTTTGTTTTGCATAAACGATTTTAAGGATTGTTTCCTTTGCAGACTTTTGTGGTGATTGTGTAAAGAAATACTGACAGATTTTGCCATAAGAGAAAACGGAACTAATCAAGGAAACGATTTTGGTAACTATTTTGAGCATCAAAGAAAGTATGGAGTCATTGAGAGCAGCTTGGCTTTCAAACTTGGAGTGGCAGAGGCAATCCAGCAGAGAAATACTGGTTTTGGGCATTTTTTTAAGCAAACCAAAGCTTCAAAAAAAAACAATCTTTATGTAGGATGGTGTATCTTGACTTCAAGAAAATCGATCTCACAGGTTTCCATTCAAATCATTCTCAAAAGTTACCCCTAAACATCTCTTGATTGATTTATGGAATTATCAAAATTGGTGTACCGCAGGAGTGTGAACTTAGACCTTTGCTTTTTAATTTTTACCTCGAATATTTGCTTGAAGAAGGATCAGTTGTATGTATGACTGAGAACTTGTGCTGCCCATATATGCCAGATATTTCTGGAGCGGGATAGTTTTTTCTAGCGATAATCTGTAAAGCATCCTTATATGGTGACATCAATCATCGCATAAACATAGGGTAAATGAAATGACGGTTGAACTCAACTATCTCCTGTGACCGAAAAAAGTCCCGTCAGCTGAGAGGAAGGCTCTATATTGTTTACATGGGCTGAGAATTTTAGTGATTTTTTAATAGGTGGTACCACTAGGAAATGATCACGACATATTTATGACGTTTCTTGACATTTCGTTTGTTCGTTTGCAAGCTACAGTCCTTTCCGTGAGGCAGCTTGATCGAAGATTTTTTTTTGATGGCAAAACAATGATTGCCAAAAAAAAATCATCCCATAGTTACTCCTGCGAGAACAACAGTCGATCGATGGTTTAGTGATCTTAAAATGGGTTGTACAAGCACCGCGGACGCACCTCGCTCTGGAAAGTCAAAAGAGTTGACGAATGCGCAAATCGTCATGGAAGTGCATGTTAAAAAAGTCGCATTGGCAGTGCATCGCCTTGTCTTAATCCTCTTTTGACACCAAAGATCTCGGTAAGATCTAAACCGAACTTGACGGAGCAATGGGCGATGTCTTGCCCAAAAAGATCGTGCATAACAAAGACGTCAACACTAGAATTACGATCTTCCACAAGTCTGTGCAAAATCTCCTATATATAGTATTACACATACTGCGGAGATAAAACGAAGGATAACTCTGGACAATCGCTGTGTTTTTGGGCTTAGACGGCAATCGAAAAATAAAGCTCTCTCTTGAAGCGCAAGCTATCTCTTTATAAGAGTTCGCTGTATGGCGCAGAAGCATTGACAACATCATATGGAGATTCTTGGTCGCTTCGGGACGAAAATCCTTCGAATTAGATTCGGTCCGGTCTGCGCAAGAGTTTGGAGAAGAAGATTACAGTACGAGCTTCACAACATGTTGACAGTTTGAAGAGTGGCCATCGAGCGTTCAAAAAATCTTTGCCAACGAATAACATATGAAGGAGGTCTCTGAGGAACCAAACAGAAATCGATCACCTGGAGGTGACCTTCTTAACCGACGCCGAAGAAATTCAACAGTGTCGAGTTCGGCAGAAAAGGTTATGGTATAAGTTTTTTTGGGACGCTAAAGGAATTATTATGGTGGAATATTTGGAACACGGCGCGCCCATTTAGGGCTCCTACTACGCACACTTAAGGGGGGAAATCATAGTAAAATTTGCAATTTTTCGAAAAAAATGTTTACGCTTAAAAGGTGCTTTAGGGTCTTAAAAATAATATACCAAATGATGGAATACGGCAAAAGTGTCCGACCAAATTTTTCCCTCTGCGGTAACGCCTCTCCGGTATGCTCATATATTTTCATATGGTTTGGTTTTTTTATTTTATATGGCTTAATTTTTTTTTATCTACGATTTTATGGCTTTTTTTTTTTTTTTTGTTTTTTTAAAAGTTAACTTTATTTTCAAACATGCACCATTTTGTAAAAAATCAATATATCGAAAAAATCCTACGTACCTCGCTAGCTGTTGTTATATGAAAACTAGAAAATGTTGGTGTGTTCTTCCAGGTCAAAAATTAAGGAGTCTACGTCTTCGGCCATCGACACGCTTTCAAAAATAGGCGCCTTGGGGCATATGCTGCGCAGCCGCCATTTTTAAATATTTTTTATTGAAAAAATTAAATTTTGTACTTTTTTCGTATTGCTATAAAACTTTGTTTACAGATTTTCGATTGATACATTTATTCAGCCAATATTAATTCCCGAAAATATGCCTATTTTTTTGTGTGCTACTGTGATTTCCCCCCTCAATAAAAAGATTGCGAGAGGCTATTAAGGAAAAAAAACGGCCAAGTGCGAGTCGGACTCGCGCAACAAAGGTTCCGTACATACTTGAAGGTTTGTAAATAGTTTGCCCATCACGGACATCGAGTCTCAACGTTTTCACTTTATGTTTTTGAAGTTTCAAAAGATGCGGCAAAAAACAGCAATATCTTTTCACTGCGTCAAGTAAGAAGCTTGATTTTTTTAAGGCTTTAAGGGACCATAGAAATTTGAAGATGATGGCCAAGTGATGGCCGTTGTTGAGGCTTTATTTCTAAGGGTATCCTGGATTTGGAAGACTATTTTAATCTTTATGTCAAATGAGTTTATATCATTATAAATACCTTGTTTTATCTGACAAAAGTCCGATAGCTTGACTCAAACAAAAGCAAGAATGGCAAGAAAGAATTGAAGTTGTGAATGTTTTCGAAATAGAAATACTTTCAACTCGCGATATTGCAAAAAGGTTGGTTTGTTTTTTTTAGCAAAAATCAATATAAGTTTTAAGAGCATATCCGGTGAAGCTGCTGATGTATGTCAAATGGATGTGAATCAGTTTATGGAAAAGCTCCCTTCTGTGTTGCTTGGTTACCAAGCGGAGGATGTGTACAATGCAAATGAGAGTGGCCTTTTCTTCCTTGCACTGCCTTATAAAATGGTAAGTTAAAAATCTGAAAAAATGAGAAGGTGGAAAAATGTCTAAGGAGAGACTTACAATTTTGTTTTTTGTGATGATGAATTGATCAATTGGTAATGATCGAGTATTCAAGAATGTTGCTACAACTGACTAACCCGCAACTTGGAAATCAAACCAAAATGCATGGATGACACATGATATTTTGTCGGAATGGTTGTTGCAATTGGATAGAAAAATGGGTAATCAAAAATAAATTGTTTTGTTTTTAGATAATGCCGCGTCCAACCCTCGAGAATTAAACCTCCTATATGTATAGAAATTTTTTTGCCACCGAACACTATTTCAGATTCCCAACCCTTGGACCATGGATCATTCTACTTTTAAAGCACATTTCATCTTAAGTTGTGTTAAATCTGCATCAGAATTTTCAAAAAAGTCATGGAACAAAGTGACTTCAGAAACCATTAAGAATTGTTCGAGCAAAGCTGGGTTCCAGACAAGTGAAGGCAATTCTTCCGAGTTTGATACAGAAGAATGTATTGAGAGGCACAATCGAGTTGGCGCCAATAGATAGTCAGAATTTGGAAGAATTTATAAAAATCGACAAAAATATTTAAACGGAAGCCCACAATATTTAGATTCAAAGGAAGGTACTGGAAGGCGAAAATGTCGATGAAAGTGACAGCAGTGAATTTTAAAACGAAATGGAGGCCATTTCCCAGGAATTTGATTTAAGGGGGTTTAAGGTATTGAATTTTTTATTCTTTTAATTAAACACAAATTTTAAAGATATTCCGTTAAAATTTCAAGTCAATTCGAGCAAAATTGACTAAGTTAAGAGTATTTCTATAAATGTCGTTTAAAACCAGATTTTTTTAGTGTTCAAAATTTTGAAGCGTTTTCCTCGCAACTCACGTCGGTGTCCCTCATAACTTCAAAACTACTGTACCGATCCTTTTGAAATTTGAACACTATTTTTGTACATTACGAGGTTATGCTGGAGAGTTTTTTTTTTTCAAATTTATGATTTTTTTTACTTTAAAACAACAAATTAGCCGATTTTTTCGCCAAAAATCGCGTTTTCTCTTCAAAGAGTTCCAAAAAATTTAAAAATTAAAATTTCGAAAAACCCTCCCAGCATTACCTGGGTAACACTGATATCTAACGAATGAACTTTGATTTTTCGATTTCAGATGATCCAGCACCCAAGTAATGAGGATCACCGCAATTCTACTTTTTCCTGTGAAACGTCCGTATAATTGCTGCAATTGCCATGTTATTTTTTTGTATATTTCTTCGTGAAAATTTTATACAATATTTTTTAAATGTCATACTTTAATGTACCATTGGTTTTAATAAAGATGTTTTAACTTTTTCGCTACAAAAATTCACAAGATAATGTTTTTTTTTTTACGAATTAACCTTACTCTCCCATTAATAAAATCATTTGACGTGGCATTTAAACTTATTGGTAGCTTAAAACAATTCGCAAAAGATAACTTTACGGCGTTTCTGTCTTGAGAAAATGTAGAGAGCCATTTTCTTAACTGTCTTATGCGGAAAAAAGCAGTAAGGTTAAGCCAATTGAGTATTTTGGAATTTATTCAATCTAATTTGGTTTTTGAAGTATGTTTAACATTATAAACATTTACCTAAGTAATTTTTTGATTTTGAGCTTGAAAAACCATGCATGCAAAAATTGAGTTTAAAAAAAAAAAAAAAACTTTCACTGTATAAGAAAAAAACATTTGGGGAGTTTTTGGGTCACCCTATTTTTTCTTGTCTGTTGATCAGCGCCGTAATATCGTTCTATGTTAAATTGCAGCTTGTCTAAGATCCAAAAAAAAAACTCGTTTAACTGTGTTTAAATGTTATAAAAATCAAAAAATGTAAACAAGGACGAGACCCGAAAAATCCTGAGATCATTAGTCTCACCCAAAAATGGAAATGAGATGCGCGCCTTTCGAATGTTTTGATCGCGTCCACGAGTGGATCACCGATGTGGAAAAAATCTTTTCGTATCGAACGAAAAACCTATTCATAGCCAGAGGAATACTTTTCCACGAATTTCGAATAATTTGCCTTCGAAAAAATATAGCGCCGCCATTAATCAGGATTTGTTTTTTTTTTTAAAGAGGCCATTGACTTTGTTTCGTTTCACTCATTTTTTGAGTGTTTCACTCTGCACAGAATTTGTCAAAATAGAAAAAAAAGCTTTAATCAGACCGTCTTAAAAATAAGAAAAAAAAAATTATTTGAAACCTGTTGATCCGCGGAAAATACATTTCCCAGATGAAAAATTTAGTTTGCGCCTCTGTTCCCCTGTGAACGTGTGTATAATTAAGAAAAAGTTTTCTCTGATTGGCAGGTGGCTGGCGTGGTGCCTACTGCAGTGCCTCTCTTTTTCTAGAGAGATAAAAATATTTATTTGTTCTCCTTGGCAAATGAGGACACACCTTATTCCTCGTGCACGAGCCGGCTCTGCCACCATTCATCAACGAATGTGTGGTGCCCCTCATGGCGTGTAAGGCCTTGACCCCGACATTTCACTTCTCTTACCTCTTTTTTGTTTCGTGCCTTTTTTGATTTATTTATTTTTCGTTACAGCATTGAAACTTGAAGGGGGGGAATGAATGCCTCTTCTGGTGTGAAAAAAAAGAAAGGAAGATGCGATACGATAAAATCGAAGAATCGAGAGAAATGATGCAGAAATTCCAATTAAGAGTTAGGAGTCGATGTCCGCAGCGGATTGCTGAGTGGTTCTGTTTCAATGTTCCATAAACCATTAATTTTGATTGCGGATTACCCATGTCTGAGGATAGAGCAGTGGATGGATCCAGTGGCGACTGATATTGGTTACGTAATAATTGAGAGCACACTCGTGTTGACCTGAGCTGTCGTTTCAAGAAGCCAGAAACCGGTTGGGCTAAAACACACTTCACTTGGGTACGTTTGTGTGCAAATTAATTGCTTTTAGAATAAAATCTAAAAGATACACGATTGTTTGCAATAAAATTTGATTTAACCTGAATTTATAAAGAGCATAGTTTTTTTGGGGAGAACTGTTTTATATGAAAAAAAAAATAATTTTATTGTCAGAGGCTGTTAAATTTTAAAAGATTCTTAGACCACCCAGGTTTAACCCGGTTTATACAAAATCGCAAAAATGAAAAACAACTTTTTGGGTCAACATTTGGGAATTGGACAAACATTAGAGTGAATTCAAAAAAAAAAAAAATACATTTCCAAAAAGGAAAATAAACAAGTTAAAAAAAACTTTTCCAACAATTTCTGAAAAAAATAAATATTTACCAAAGACAAACACGCCAACGTAAGGTTAGGTTAAGCAGGGTTATAGGGTGTAACTACATAAGACAATAGACCAATTGAGATCCCGTGTGTGGAGCAGCAGCCTAAAAACACTTTCTTCAAAACAATTTAATGTCCTACAAACTTTAAAAAAGTTATTTGTAGTTTATGCGTCCTAGTTCGTCTAGTTTTCCAAAAAAGGAAGCTAACTACAAGTTTTCTACGGCTCCTGTCAACACCTTGATATTTTTATAATATCGGGTTTTTCAATAAGAGCGCCACGAAAGTAAATAAAACAAAAATGGTTTTGGATATCAATGAAATTCGTTATTCCTGTGAAAGTACGTTCGATGCCATTATGAATGGAACTCCATTTCTTTTGAATGGGCACCACGGGCACGCTTGCAGAAGTCCAGACGCTAAACCCAATTTTCGACGGTTTTCAAGCATAAATCGGCCGACACTGCTGCAATTGCACGTTCGATATTCGTACGAAGTTCATCAATCGTCGCTGACTTGTTGGCATAGACCATGACGTAGCCCCACAGGAAATAGTCTAACGGCGTCAAATCGCACGACCGAGGCGGCCAAGCGACTGGACCATTTCGTGAGATAACACGTTCTCCAAACTTGGTTTCCAATATATTGATTGTGACATTCGTTGTGTGGCCTGTGGCGCCGTCCTGTTGGAACGACATATCCTCCAAGTCCATATCATCCAATTGGGGCCAAAAAAAATTCAGTTCTTGCTTCAATTTAATCTTGTAAGGATGTAGGCCAAGATCTTTTCGCAAAATTCGCCACAACGACGTCACAGAGATGCACAACGCTTGAGAACGACGTGTGAGAGACACATTTGGGCTTTCTGCAACTGAAGCCTCAGCGGCAGCAATATTCTCGACACTACGGGCACTTCTTTGTCTCATTGGCACGGGAACATTTTATACTGTGCCTGTGGATTCAAATTTTTCCACTAGACGCTCAATTGTTGATCTGCTAGGACGATTATGATGACCATATTACCGAATTTCGGTAGTAAATTTTAATAACTCCGACTCGTTTTTGGCTCGTATATCATTCCATCATGAAATGGCAAACCTTACTGAAGAGAAATGTCAAAAGAGCGGCAAGAAATATGGCGTCGTTTGCTGTCCCTGTTGCTCTACTTTTGTAGCGTCTCTGTTGAAAAACCCTTTTTATGAGAAATGTGCTTTTTGATAGCTCAAGTCACCGCAGTATCTGCGTTCGACCGTATTCGAAAGACCCAGTCTTCTTGCATGTTTCTTAAAAGGCAGTGCACCGAGAGTTTTCCCACCGCTATCCTCAGCTGTATCAAACTTAGGCTAAGAATTTCACTTGTCTTTTTGCTGTCGAATGCTTGAGTAACTTGAGTTTGACCATTTTTGTTCGACTATTTTCATTGAAGTGTTTCCTGAAGGGCGTATGCAACAGGTTTAATAGGAAAGCTACTCCGTTTTCTTTGATTTTGGAGCGTCCCGGCATTCAAGATAGTTTCTCCCGATTCTGCGAACAAAATATCTTAAGCATTGTGCGGCAGGTCTTGACTAGGGCTTAAAACACAGCCTGACTTTCGATGTAGATAATGATATCTCAGTGAGATACCGATTACATTTCTAGATGTTCTGCAGTCTTAAAGATCCCAAAACCCGCTGCATCTGTGGTGTCAGAATCATCAGGGTACACTGCAATGTCATTTTGCTGTACTACTGCATTTGCGTACGCTTTTCGAAGTCTTATAATACAAGATTTCAGGTTTCATCCATTGCCTTAAGGTTGCCTGTCAGAATTTCGGTAAGAATTGAATTGCAAATGTTAAAGCTTTGAAGAATCGAGCGGGGAACCACGCTTCTGTTTCTAAAAGGTCTGACTGCGTTTAGTAAAGCCAATGCACATCATTGCTGGTTCGAGCCCCCTAGTTTTTCTATAGTTCCTTTACAAATAGAAAGAGTCCTAATGCCTTTTTAATTCTTTCTTTAGTTTAGCCTTCTGTCCAGAATTATCTACCCGGTCTTGTTTCGACAGCTTGAGCGAAAATATTTTATATTTTCTGATCAACAAAGCAATTCCGATTTAGCTGGATTGATCTTAAAGAAAGATAAAGAATATGTGAGGAAATTATAACAGCGGAGCCTTTTATGAATGCCCTTTTTTCTACATTGCCAGAGAGTGGATTAGAAGGATTACAAGAATTAAAAGATTGTTTGGAGCTTTGCAAGTCAGATGTTTTTCGGTTTTAATTGCTCCATGGAGAATTCTTTTCACTTCTTTTGTCGTCTGGAAGATTAGGCATTAGCTCTGCTGTCAGATTTGTGCATTAACAGCAGCGACAGACCAACCATTATTTGGAATTCCAGTATGACAAGCCAAAATAGTTATCGGTAAATCACGGCCACACACTAAGCGAGTCAACTTTCGCTACTTAGTTAAAGACCTACGATACAAACCTGGAGTCGCTTTGTACACATCGAGCGAATGGACAATGAAATCTCCACTACAGAGCATCATCAAATGACAACTACCAGGATCGAAGCATCGCTTTGAAGGATCAAACTATTGTGAATGCCTGAGGGCTTGGTTTAGAATCTATACGATTAGAAGCAGCGTGCTCTGGATCAAAGAGAGCGTAAGGCTTCCTTGTATCAGACAGAGGCTCTTTAACGTTATAATAATAAAAGAAACAGTTCCAAAGGCAGAGGCATCTATTTTTTCGTGAATTTCCACCAAACTTGTCCAAATGAAATGCATGCAACATAATCTACTGTGAGCGTCAAAAAACAGTGTACACCTACAAATTGTGTTCATAAAAAAGATTTTTGACAATTGTCTTTTTTTATATAATTTTTGAAGGTGTTTTATTTTCAATAAACTGACGCAAAAAACTCGTTCCTGGAGAGACCAAATAGACTGTCGATAGGTGATGAGGGAAGTTCGCAAAAATCCACCGGAAAGTGCAGTACAGATTGCTGAAAACCTTACCCAATCTTCTGGAGGCAACGTTAGCGGAAGCACTGTAAGCCGGACCCTCCATAGTAATGTGCTACATGGCAGAGTCCCTCGCAAAAAGTCAAATATGTATTTTCGAAAACAAAAAAAACACCGAAAGCGAAGGCTTCTTTATGCCGAGAAATTTAAAAATGAGAACTTGTTATTCTGTTTAAAAGTTCTTTTTAGTTACGAGAGCAAATTTAAGATTTTTGGCTCAAGAAAAACGCCAAAAATATGGCGAGGGAAACGTAGTTTCAGAATATTAACACCAAAATCAAGACTCCACAATAAAGCACGGAGGTGGTTCGGTATTGGATTGGGGATGTATGGCGTCAATTGGAGTTGGAAACCTAGTCTCTATGAGACTAGAAGATAATTTTCAAATTTTGAGACACTATTTGACGTGTTATGTTGCGAAACTGAGGTTAAGTGATTTTTGGGTCATATGTACATCTGCATTGGTCAAGGAATGGTTTCTTTATCGTACACCTAAGCAATTGAACGGCCACCGAAATCCCCGATCCTTAACCCTGTCGGTTTTGAGGGAGTATATCGATAAACAAATTCGAAAGAGGGTATTTTCAAGCAAAGAATCACTGAAGTCATTTTAAGTTGAAGAGTGGTGAATAATCCCAGCCTAATTGACAAGGTAGCTTGTTGAGAAGTACTAGTTCTTTTTTTATTTTTCATTTATTTATTTTTCAGTTTAATTTTATGTTTATTTTATGCTTAAATGTATTTGTCAATTCTGTGAAAAAAAAGCCGCCTAAAAATTATAGAAGCCATTTTCTTGAAAATTTAACCCTCTTTCTTTAATAAGGTTTTCAAATATGCAGTTCATAATTATTGTTGTTACGAGTAATTATTCCTTAAATAATTACAAAAACAATTGTATACCAAATGCGAAGAAAAATTATTCCAATAACGCTTGAAGTGATTTTTCCAAGTCGTACAGTTGAAAGAAACAAGATTGCCAACTTCGTTTAACATGCAATCGATAGCCTAAGGCAAGTATCTAGAACAAGTGTACCAGTGATTGTGATGACGATACATCCGCAATCAGGCTGAAACAGGTTGGATCCTGTTTGGTTGTGCCTTTTTCAATGGATTTTTTTTTTGTTTATTGTTTTGTCAGGCAAAAGCAACATTCATCACTCATTCAGTGCACAATGAAAGGAAAACCATTTCGTCGGCATCACCTTAAGAATGACAAAAAAAAAAACTGAGAGTGTGCAGTCCAAATGATTTGAAATCAAATTTACAAAAAAAAAAAAAAAAAACACTTTCTGCGACTCGACGACGCTGACGTCTGGCTTCTGGAGTTTTGCCATCGCACAAACGAACCGACGCACACGCTGTGTACACTTTGTTTTAAAATAGGAACAGCCACAGCCTGGCATAAGTCTGAGTAATAAGACGACACTATGGTGGGCCACAAATCTTCGCATTGCAACTCGTTTGGAACGTGTTTCTGGCGGACAACGTGTTACAGCGGATGTTAATTACTATTTTAAGAGCAAAAGGATCCTGTTTTCAATTTGTTTCAAGTTGACTCCGATGAATGCTTATGTATCAAAAAATTGCAAGATTTGTTTTAAGTTTGAAGAGAGGGTGTAGATTTTCACAACGATTGCCTCACCCAAGAAACTCTGCTAGAATTGCTAGACATAAAAATGCTTAAACTGGCTCTACATAAGTATTTACATTTTACTAACTGGCCCTAAAACTATAGCTTAACCTATGTCTTTCGACGATCAGAACATATTTAAGCCGACTAGGGATCGAGAAATTATTTCTTCAATAACAAAGAAGACAACTTCTACGCATTCTCGTCCTCCTTTGACCACCAAAATTGTTGGTGCTGTCTTTTAACGTCCTCCTTGTCACGGACTTAAACCGCCCTACTGAACCGGAGATTCTCCTCCAAGCTGCGAGCGACATCTCCATTGTAGGCAAGTCGGGCAACATGGAAGATTGACGGAATTGCATTTTTTAACGCTATCAGTACTGTTTATAAAACAAACATTGTAAGTGACAGTGTTACTCATAGAGTAATACCCATCTTGTCACAGTCATCATTTAGCGTGGTGTTAGTTGTTAGTAGACATAAACAAATAGAGCCTAACACTTCTAGGGTTTTATTTTTGAATGAAGTAAACTCTAACAAATTTGTAACTGTGGATTTGTTTTTAACAAAGCCATGCTGTTTATCAGTTATGAAAGGTTACAACTAAAATAAACGCTGTCGAAAATGATAGCCTCAAAAAGTTTCGGCAAGCAAGATAGCTTAGCTATGGGCCTGTAATTAGTAACATCTCCCCGGAAGCCCTTTTTGTGCACCGGGATTATGAAACCATTTTTCCAAAATTTTGGAAAAACTTTTTGGTTAATAGAGGCTTGAATAAAAAAGCCAAAGGAGCTGCAAGAGAGCTACAGCAATTCTTAAAGATTATTGGAGGTCCGCAGGTGGTTTCCGTTCCAAGACGAGCAAGATGGTATTCCACGTCACTAGGAGTTATTGATAGTTGACCCATTGAACTAGGGCAAAAGGTCTCTAAGTGAGCGAATTCTTTTGAGTCGGGTATAAAACTATCAGAATCATAGGCGGAACTGAAAAAAGAGGAAAAGAAATTACATAAATCATCTGGTTTTTTACTTGAGTTATTTAAGTATGAAAGAGTGGAAGGATAACCATCAGATTTTCTCTTGCAGTTGATAAATTTCCAAAACGATTTTGGGTCGTTTAGAAGAGATAATCGCATTCTTCCAATATAGTTGTCATAAAGACGACTTGAAGGTGACTGAAATTCCATATTTCTATCCTGAATCAGAAAAAGTAGAAAAGCCTCTGGTGGAATAAAATAGTTAAGGCGAACTATCTCGTGGTACATAAAGTTGGGGTAGTAAGCCACAGAGACCAGATTATTTTTTTAGTTCATTGCTCTTGCAACGTGTTTTCGAATAAGTTTAATAAGAGTAATCCACTCGGATTAGGTTTTTTTTTTTGTTTTAATTGATCACGCGATTACAAGAGGTTAAGACTACCCTTAAAATGTTGGTACATAACGCAAGTGGAAGGGATCAGGGAGGAAATAGGGATAAGTACTGATGCACTTTGTTTTTGAATTTCTGCAGATTGTAATGAGTGGGAAATACCGAGCGGCTTGAGGGTATACTGATGAGCATTCCTGGCGAGACGGGTGTTACAGTGAAAGTGATAAGGGCTTTGAATGCAGCTGGCTTATTCGCTAGAGCACTGTTTGTGGTAGAAGCAATAAAATATGGTTAGACAGGAGACGTTACGACAGTGGTGAAGATAGTCAATTGACTTTGTAATATTTTTGTCACCTATGAGTTTAATCGCTCGATTTTGAATTCTATCAAGCAGGCTCAAGATGGTCTCTGAAGCACCTGCTCATAAATGTGAGTTGTATTTCAGTTTGGGACGAATGTACGCTTTATATATGACAGCCAGATCAGATGGGGTAAAGTATTTCTTGCATCGCTTCAGGAAACCTAGACGTTTCGCAGCATTCTTGGCGATAAAGGTTATGTGAACAGTCCAACCTAGGTTGTTGTTGATACACATACCAAGTACTGAAAGTTTGCTGCTGTGAAATAGTCTCTTTGTCATGGCATAGGCCGCAGATACTGATCCAGCCAAAACTCAAGATATCTGACACTCCGACACGCCAGTGACTGCCCTTTTTGTCCGACGAAAGAGAATTTCGCCAATTCTTTCTAGTATCCTTTCTAGTATCCCAGACAGCGGCGTCCTAAACAAAATGAATTCTCACTTTTGGAAACTGATCTTCAACTTCAAATCATCGCAATATCGCTTTATCTTATTGAAGTCACGCTGTAAAAGACTTACAATTCCCTCAATCCTTGGACCTGACCTGTACGCGATCAAGTCATCTGCGTATGCTGTAGCGTGGTGAAGAGAGCCAACAAGATCAAACGTGAAAACAGTTAATAAGATCGGCGTATTAACTACATCCTGTTGCAGACCGTTGTTTATTTCAAAGTTTCCAGCAGAAGTTACATTGCCATTCTTCACAATACCCGATCTACCGGTGAGCATATTAAAGATAATGTACAGCAGCTTGTCTTGAAAAAGAGACCCTGCAACCATACAGTGTTAAAGGCCTTTTCCAAGCCGATCAACGCAGCACCGGTGCATTGTTTCTTGCCTTTGTTCCATTGGATATCCAATACCAGTTAAGACGCGGCATGTATGCAATCATGGTCCGGTCTGAAACCGAATTGGTTATCCGGAATAATATTTTTGTCCTCAGCCCATTTTTTGAGGGCTACATTGATCACCTTTTACAAATCTTACTGATGTTCGGAAGGAGATTTATCGACCGGAGATTTGCCGAATTGGATGAATCCTTATTCCGTTCAGGAATTGGTTGCAATGTCCCTTCATCGGCGACGATATCCTTTGCCAAATTATTATCTGGACATGGCAAAACCAGTGTTCTCCGATCGCCAGTTCTCAATATCATTTTGAAGATCGAAGTTGTGTACGAAGACGCGATCTTCCAATACATGGTTCGGCCGAGTGCTAACATTCACCTTGTATACATTTTGAAAGGTCTTATCTTCGAAGGAACTCTTATTTGGAAATAAGCTAAATGTACACACTTTGTTGTTCATTGAAGTAAACTGATCGTTCCAAAAAAAATTAGCAAAGGCTGAATGGATGCGTAGGGAGTTGTGGATGCATTTAAGCAGCATTTCCAGAAGCTATTTATGACCAAGAGGTGGACAAAGTAGTTCGCCCAACCACTTTAAAAGAAGCCGACGAAGCTATCATAAAACTAAAGAAAAACAAAGCCGTCTGAAGTTTTTAAATGTGGTGGCGATGTTCTGGTTGG
The DNA here is from genome assembly GCA_963555765.1 of Orthonevra nobilis. Lineage (NCBI taxonomy): Eukaryota > Metazoa > Arthropoda > Insecta > Diptera > Syrphidae > Orthonevra > Orthonevra nobilis. The sequence goes on along the minus strand of OY743225.1, from coordinate 109,778,697 downwards.
GATCAGGCACCAGATCATCTGCCGAGTTTGAGTGGATGAAAGAATGTCCGTGGACTGAATATCAGCGCTCCCCCTGTGAAATATACGTTTCCTTAACCAGTGTAGAGCCGGACATTGACATAAAATGTGTTAGGTTAGTTTAATCCTCTTCCAGTCAGAGCCGACATTCCTTATCTTGGCACATGTTCATTTTTTTAGGGTGGTAGGTAATTTAGGCCGGAGAAGCCAGTTAGAAAGCTCGTTATCTTTCTTATACATTTCATGACAATGCAGAGGATTTCCTTGTAGGAATATGGTCTGATTAATCACTTGGATTGCCCAAGACCTTCCACAATGGTCCAGTGGTCAAGGCCAAGATTATTTTCCCATCAGCATTATAGCCGCTACAAAATGGTTCAGGACCTATGCATGCAGTAGCGAGCTCATCTGCAGTTTCGTTTCCTGCAATCCCCTTGCGTCCAAGGAACCAGGCCAGCTTCACTTTGTTATTCACCGTAACAACATTTGACAATTTTGAGTAAAAGGATCCACTTTCAACATACTTGTTGACAGCAATAAAAAAGTTAAAATTGTATGTTTTTTTTTTTGTAGCAGGATAAGGAAGTGTCATCAGAAACGGCTCTTATTTGGCCTTTCAAACGTTGAACGAAAGGTGACCACGATCGGTCCAAAAACGAAACCCTGAGGAACGCCTATGTTTTAACATTTTTTGCGAACCCAAAATATCCCGAACATTAATTTCTTTCTTTTTGGTTTTTTAAAATAAGACGCTAACCAATCATAAACAGACCCTCGAAAACCTGCCCTATACGGTTTTTGAAGTAACAAAATATGGTCAGTAAATAGGGAAGCTGCAATCTCAGATTCGTTCAGTCAAGCTTCTTCTGTCAATCTACACATTCTGAATCCAAATAGGGAATCACCAAAGAAATAACCAGAAAGAACAACATTCTTGATTTTTTTCATGTTTTCAAAAACTTTACGACGCTTATTATTGAGACTCATTGTTGGGAAACATTGGGAGCCTTCCAAAGAAAAATCCTTCTACGGATACTCGGTCCTATCCGTGAGCTTTACGAGCTGTTCAAGAAAAACTGAAAAACTTGCTCTAAGTAACTGGAATCAGCGTGCTCAGGACCGAGCAGGCAAAAAGACATCCCTAACCCAGGCTCTGTTCCTAGCAGGAACGTTGGCCGAATAAGTAAGTATGAATGACAGCAATTTTCACATTCGATGCCAAAATCTATGCACGACATCAAACGGCCAGATTCTAGTGTTCGGAATAAACCATTACTTCTACAGCTGTTCTGGTTGGTAAGTCTAGATCCGCTTTTGTAGGAAAATCATCATACTACTCTGTAGACGCAAGTACACATGCAACAAAACAAAAATCCAACAAATGCTATGATTGGACTTCTAAAGGAACTGTTTTTTTCACTTTCAGTACAAGCGTGATGTCATTTGAAAACCTATTTTTAGACTGTAATGCGAGCCTTACATAAAATAAATCGGACAAAAACAATAAAAAAAAACGAAAACATCGTCCTGTATCGTTTTTCTAGTTGTTTCCTCATTCAATAAATATATAAAAAAAACCGTCCACAAATCTTATTGTCGTTTACACCATTAAAATGTTTATTTTTTTTCCATTTTCCCAATACACTTAGCTGGGCTGTTTGATGTGATGGCATGGCTCTTCTCTACATGAGAGGTCATGGAAAATGTTTACACAGAACTCTCGAAGCTAAAATTAGAAAAAAAACACGCACACACAATTTTTCGAATCTCCATTTTCGGGAAAACCAAAACCAAAAAAAAAAATCATCCTCCAGCCAACTTTAGACGCCACGCCAGTCGCAATAAGAGTTTTTTTCTATTTGTACATTTACCTTCCTTCTTTTTTTCCGAGGCTTAAGTAGAATTGCGGTTAATGCGAAATCCTTGAAATAGTTTTCATATGTTGGCAAAAAAAAAAAAATCCAACGAAAATGTGAGTGCTGCAGTAGGGATGAGTCGGGTCCTGGAGATTTGTCTGCGGAATTTGAATCTGATGAAAATTTTCAATTCAATTTTTTTCAATTCTGCGTAAATTCTCCTTCATCCTTTTTCGTTTTGTGGAATTTTTTTTTTATCATTTTTTCCTGACAGCATAGGGGAACGTGGATCCAAAGAAGATTCTTATTTGAGCTCGGGGTAAAAAATTTATAGCCGCCCCTTTAAAGATCGTTTCATGGAATTGCCAAGGTAATTGGAAGGGAGGAGGGGGGAGCGATACTTTACGAATTTTACGAAGCAAAATATTAATTTTATTTTCGATTAGATCCATGCCCTTTGTTGGTATCGGTGGTGCCATGAAATGTGAATAAATAAACACACAGCTTATAAGTTTATCAAGTTAAAGCATTGGAACGTGCCGGTATTAAGGGTTTCAAATTGAACATTAAATATTTACTTGAATGGAGAAAAGTCATAGCAGGCTGAGGCACGTAGCGCTGGAATGAACACCGCTCGCGTATCTGCAATGTTATTCGAGTAGATACACATTTATCGCCAGATAGATGAGACCACATAAAAGCTGATAAGTATGAGTATGAGTTCCGGCAATGCAATACGATTGGTTTCAAGTTGTTTGTGGTTGGATAGGTTATCAGAGCAGTTTTTTTTTTTTTTTTCTTGGTTTATGGAAATAATAAAAATAATATAACACTTTTTTTTTGAAAGGAGGAAGAATAATGGTGGAAAGTTTCAAATGGCATTATACGACGATTTTAAGTATCGTCATGGCAGGCAAAGGTCATGATTTTTGATCGCTTCGAAAAGTATGAAAAAGACATCGAAATCTCAAGTTTTTTCGACTCTGCGTTACATAAAATATACATTTTAGTTCATAAGGAGATGTAGGAATTGAATCAGTGTAAAATTCGTAAAAAAGGCAGTGCTATTCAAAAAAAAGTAAACAGTTTCAGTCCACTTGTACGCTGATGATGTAGGTACAATTATATTTGTCTCGACCTTTAACTCAGGTAAATAATGATCTAACCGAAGTCAAGAAGTGGTCACTAGCTAACGAGTCACTGCTTAACTTATCAAAGTCCAAAATTATACCTATTTTTCAAAAAAAGCGCTTCACTTCAATCATATTCCTGATGTATGGCTTGAGGACAACAAACTCCAACTTGTTGAATCTGTAACCACCCTAGGCTTTGTTTTGAACACGAAACATACATGTATTCAGCATTTTAATTATATAATTGGCAGGATCTATGGCCGTCTTCTTAAGTTATGGATTTCGGCATCTATAACACCAGTTACTACCCCAATGAAGCTTGTTAGAGCACTCGTAGTTCCTGTTCTACAATATACTTAAGTTGTCTACTGCAAATTAGACTATGAGTCCTTGCATAAGCTTCAGATAGCATTTAACGATGCTGTTCGACATGTTTATCACTTGCCAAGGTACGTGCATATTTTCGAGAATTCGAAAACCGTTTTGGGATTGTCTGTGCAGGATTTCTTTGACGCGAGATGTTGTTTATTTTTTTACAATTTAATTAAAACTAAATCCTCATCTTTTCTGTACAATAGATTGCAATTTTTCAGATCCGCCAGACCCTCCATCTTACGTCGCTTACATCAGGGAAGACTGTAACTTTGTTAGTTTCGGGTCTGCAGTGTTTCAGCACTTCTCAGCGCAGCAATAATTTCGAGCACATCCTCTCCTGTCGCTATCTTTTCCTATTTCCTGTTCATGTAATCCTACTCCTACGTCATAATTGTAATCATCATACTAATTATATAAATAAATTGAATTGAATTGAATTAAGAAAAAAAAGTGGAGGATTGTTAGAAAAAAAGGTACGAAACAGCGGCTTTATTTACAAATAAATTTAAAAAAATATATTCGTGAAAAAGTATCCACTGTGAACGAAAAATGGTTTAACTGGAAACACTCATCGACACGAACTCCTGTTTCCAAAGCTGAAAGGACAATTGCTGCTTATAAAGGGTCTTTCATTAAGCGCTTCCTATCTTGAAATTTACATAAAACAAAACGGTTGGGTGGTGCGCGTCCGAAACGTCTAATTTTCACGAGTCTGACGCAAAAATCAGGCTGAATTTGAACCTCTTCAGTAAGGTTTGCCATTTCATGATGGAAAGATATACGAGCCAACAACGAGTCGGAGTTATTAAAATTTACTACCGAAATTCCTCAACGTTAAGAGCGCTACGTCCAATTTATGGTTGTCATATTCGTCCTAGCAGATCAACAATTGAGCGTCTAGTGGAGAAATTTGAATCCACAGGCACAGTACTAAATGTTCCCGTGCCAGTGAGACAAAGAAGTGCCCGTAGTGTCGAGAATATTGCTGCCGCTGAGGCTTCAGTTGCAGAAAGCCCAAATGTGTCTCTCACACGTCGTTCTCAAGCGTTGGGCATCTCTGTGACGTCGTTGTGGCGAATTTTGCGAAAAGATCTTGGCCTATATCCTTAAAAGATTAAATTGACGCAAGAACTGAAGCCGCTTGACCACCAGAAGCGTCATATGTTCGTGAATTGGGCTGAGCAACAACTTGAAAATGATTCGGATTTTCACCGAAAAATCATCTTCAGCGAAGAGGCTCATTTCTGGCTGAATGGCTCCGTCAATAAACAAAATATTCGGTATTGGTCAGGTAGCAATCCACACGTACTTCATGAGTCATCATTGCATCCCGAAAAAATTACGGTTTGGTGGGGTTTATGGACCGGCGGCGTCATTGGGCCGAACTTCTTCCGTGATGATCAAGACCAGCACGTTACTGTGAATGGAGATCGCTACCGTTCAATGATAACCGAATATTTTTAGCCCCAATTGGATGATATGGACTTGGAGGACATGTGGTTCCAACAGGACGGCGCCACACAACGAATGTCACAATCAATTTATTGGAAACTAAGTTTGGAGAACGTGTTATCTCACGAAATGGTCCTACGTCAAGTCTATGGTCTACGCCAACAAACCATTGACGATTAATGAACTTCGTACGAATATCGAACGTGAAATTGCAGCAGTATCGGCCGATTTATGCTTGAAAACCGTAGAAAATTGGGTTCAGCGTCTGAACCTCTGCAAGCGTGCCCGTGGTGGCCATGGAAAATAAATCGAGTTCCATACATAATGGCATCGAACGTACTTTCACAGGAATAAAAAATTTCATTGATATCCGTTTTTGTTTTATTTAAAAAAAAACTTTTGTAGCGCTCTTATTGAAAAACCCGATACATAAGATGACCATGCCCTCGAACCGCTCATGCAGAACTTCCAATCTGGCATGAGCTGTGTGGCACGTAGCACCATCCTGTTAAAACTACATGTTATTGGTGTTCTTATGATCCAATTCACGCCAAAAGAAGTTGGTCATCATTGACTTATAGCGCTGGCCGTTGACTGTGGTGGCCTGGCAAACGTCGTTCTCAAAGAAATATGGACCCATGACGCTGCCAGCACAAAATTCACACCACACAGTGACTTTTTCGGGATGCATTGGACGCTCTTGGATCTCATGTGGATTGGTTCCGTCCCAAATTCTACAATTTTGTTTGTTGACGTAACCTCTCATCCAGAAATGAACCTCATCGCTGAAGATTATTTTTCGATGAAAATTAGGATCAATTTCCAACTGCTCCAGAGGCCATTCAACGTTGTCTATGGTCATTTACCTTAAGCTCGTAGGTTAAATTTGCCAAGCTGTGGTCCTCGAAAGGCCGAGTTCTTGTTAGCGACGCGAAATCGAATGATCCTGAACACTTTCACGGAAAGCGGCGATATTTTCGGCAGAACTTGCGTTGCGTCGACGTACGTGTTTTGGTTGACCGTTTACTGAGCCAGTGGACTCAAATTTATCCATCACACTGCGAATAGTCCTCTCGGCAGGACGATTAAGTCGACCGTAAAATGGGCGAACTGCGCGGAAAGTTGCCCGAACAGAACACCCATTTTGATAAAATAATTTTATTGTTTGCACGTGTTATATCCGTCCATGGTAATTTATTTGGCAAAATAGACTAAATAAATGACAACCAATTTGATGTATTTTAAACAAAATGGCCACTATAAATTGTCAAAGTTTGAAAGTACCTTTAGTACTGAAAAATATAGGTTCACGAATGACACCTTTGTGATAGCATTGACCGCTGATAATAATAGTAATCTTTATTATGGCTATTTATTATTTTTTTTTTTTTTGTTTATCGACATTTGCCGTTATCTTATTAGCATTGTCAATTTTTTGTTTGCTAATTTAATTATTTAACTTTCATTAACAACATGATCAAGCTACGGTAAACTACAATGATTTGGTTAACTATGAAAATTCGCAAAATATCGTTAATTTGTGGTCACGTTTCGCGATTGAAGAAGTTCGAAAACATCACTTATGTTTAAGCCTCGAAGTTTGACCCCTATTGCCCTGAACATGGTAACCGTGCTAGAATTCCTAGTGTTGCCTTTTCGTTATAAGCACTTTTTCACTGCAACAAAGCTCTAAACGAAATCGGAAATCCGGTCATTCTCCGGATGTTAATAAGAGAGAAAATGTTGTTGTTTCAAGTAATAAATTATTTATTTATCTTGTTTATTATGTATTAATTTATTTACTGTTGTTAAGATTTATTTATAATTTTATTATTAATAATTATTAATTATGTATTATAAATTATTTATTATTTCTTACTTATTATTTATTTATTATTAATTATCGTTAATAATTTATTATTTATTTCTTTTTGTAAAATATTTATTATTTAATATATAATATTTGGAAATATGTACTTTGTTTCCAGATGCAAGATGTAATGTGAATATTGACTTCAGACCCTTCTCTCATATTTAAATATTTTGTTGCAATTTTCCTTTTTTATTATTACGAAGGTTTTTTGTTGTTTTAAAAGGAAAAATAGCAACCCAGTTAAAAGTCAAGCTAGACAGTGTTTTAGGTTATTCTGCTCCTGCTTTTAGTACAACTCACACCTGCTAGACGCCCACAGGTCTGGCCGTCCGAATGAAGTGATGATTCTGGACATGATCAAAAAAATTCACAAAATTGTACTGAACGATCGGCGCTTAAAGCTACGAGAGATCGCAGAGATGGTAAGCATTTCCTATAAACGAGTTTTTTTATATTTTACACCATTTGAAAATGAAAAAGCCTTGCGCACGATGGGTGCCGCGTTTACTCACTGTCGATCAAATGTAACGTCGAGTGCAACATTCATCGGAGTGTTTGGCGCTGTTTAAGCGAGATCCTAAAGAGTTTTTGTTGCATTTGATGAAACCTGGATACATCATTATACTCCTGAAACAAAAGAACAATCTAAGCTGTGGACTGAGAGTTTGCTTTTTTTTAAATGCTTGAGGGATTATTTTAGTGGATTATCTGTAAAGTAAAAACAAATAAATTGAGAGTACTACGCAAGCTAGTGATGAAATCCGAAAGTAACGATCTCATTTGGCCAAGAAAAAAATGTTGTTCCACCATGACAACGCGCCTGTACACACGTCAATGGTTGCAGTCGCCAAACTCCATAAATTAAGAATTGCTACCGCATCCAACCTATTCCCCAGATCTAGCTCCGTACGACTTCCACTAATTCGCAAGCCTAAAGAAATGGTAAGGTGGCCAGAGATTTTCATCAAATGATGAAGTCATTGTTGCCGTAGCCGAGTATTTTGAGGGGCATTGAAGAAGCGGTGGACTAAATGCATCGAGGCAGAAAGAAACAACGTTTAGAAATAAATTTATTTTAAATATTCTTTGTCGTTTCGGAAACTTATCAATCAGTCCTCCTCGTTGCACAATCAATGTAATTTTACAATGTTTTTATAAGCTTCTTTTTAAATCCATTTGTTTAGGTCTATCATCTAAAGGTCTTAACCTGAACATAATTGCTATTTATAAATAGGACCCTCAATAAAGTCCCACCAAAATCTTACGCTTAAAAATTTAATGAGCTTTATGGTTTCCCATCAATTGTCTAAAGCTACTGCTTTTCATTGATGCTAGCAAAACAAGTAAACAAATCTCACAACAACTTTCGACATCATGCATTTCATCAGCGGCTCAGCCAGTCCCTCGCCAACTCTAGACATGTTTGTATCAATGCAATGTAACTCTGCCGACTGATTCGAGATTGAGTCTTGTGAACACGCGAAAGCCACAAGCAATTAGAGAACTTGGCTGCTTCCACGGGAGTCTTTGTTTTCAGGTTTTCGTTGGATCTACTGATTGTCTCCGACATTCGGAATTCACATGAACATCGAACTGTGAGCTCAAAGTGTAAATTTACTCATTGCCATTTTTTTTTTAAACTCTATTACTCAATTGATTCGTTTTCGAAGGTAATAAAGGTTCTATTCAAAAAGAGTGAAAGCGCAGAAATTAATCCTTTATCGATCTGGAAGTTGGTGGGATGTCGATCCAGAGGTGGTAGCAGTGGCGTATATGATTAATACATGGATTCAATCATGTCATCTGCATGGTGCGATTGTGACGATGATGTGAAGACCCAAGTCATCGATGCTGGTGGTGAGTTGTGGTTGTGTGATATGCGGTAAAGTTTGGTGATAACATCCATCGATTGTGGTTTTCCAGAACCGGAGACGACTTATTATGCAACAGGGTCCATTTCATTCGGCTTGCGGTATTGAGACGAAACATTGGTATCATATGCATCGATATCTCCCCGATATATCGATCAATGTTTAATAAGATTCAATGTTTAATAAGCGTCTCATCGCTTTCCAAGGGTTGGTAAATTGATAAATTTGAGTCGATTTCCATACGGAGCGAAGTTGTATCTGTCAACCCGAGTAAGCCGCGTAAAGCAAAATGGATTAACCTGCGTTGGACTACTTTGATTCTAAGAGAATGTGCACCATAATCAGGAGACCAAACTTGACTGGCATATTCGAGAAGTGCTCGGACAAAGGTGACACAAGAGAGTGGAACGGTAATTAAATATATCGTCTCTGTGGCCAAGAATAAAAAAATTGTCCTTTCAAGCTTTAGAGAAGAAAGATTGCTTAAGGGATAGCTTGAATAAATTTGAAAGTGGTTGGATAACGCTTTCGTACACTTTCTTAGATTTATTGCAGGTAGTCCATCTCGGAAAAGTCATCCTTTATGCCTTTAATTTTTTCAATCACGTTTTAGGGGACATATCGACTTGGGATGTTTAAATCGAGAAGAAGTACGTGGCTAATAAAAGGGAACTGAAGAAGTAAGCGAAGAGGTAAGCAATTATTTTTGGGTCTAAAGAAGATGTGTCCGAGTAATTAAGGGTAGAAGGATATCCGTCAGTATTTCGTTTTGAGTTTATAAACTTATAAAACTGCTTACAGCTGACCTGTATTTGATCAAGATATTTATGGTAAAAGAACCTTACAGAAATCAGACTACCGAAAATAAGCTTGCTGGTAGCTCTTAAAGTCAGATTGAGATTGTGTCTTTAGGAAGGTTTTCCATAGACCGATTGGACAAGGCATTCAAAAATGTTGGTGCAGAAAAATGCGGTAGCACTATCGATGGGTGCATCTGGGTTGTTAACTAAGAGATGGTAAAAGTCTACTTGGGTTATAAGGCTTTTAAGTTTTTGCAAAACCACTCGTAGCTTTGCGAAAGTTTAAAGGATAGGTACGGCCCGACAGTGAAAGCAATCGAGTTTTCTGGGTCAGAAGAAAAGACAAGATAAAGTTGTTTGTCCAGTTTGTTTGTAATATCACTAATTTGAAAAGTATCGAAGTCAGAGAAGCTATCAATTGAAAGGGCTTCTTTCTCAGATACAGAAACAAGGAAATTTCATCATAAGACGGAGCCCATTGGAGCTTTTGGAGATTAAAGTCACCTAGAGATGAAGTGTCAAGTGACTTCTTCAGTCTTGACTTTCAACGAATAGTACGACGGGCAGGTGTCGACACGGAAGGGTGCTTTATTTCTCAAGTCTATCCGGCTTCTGTGAAACGGAGTCGATATCATCATCATCGCCCCTTCCCAGCCGTATTGCCGTATTGGAAGTATTCACGGCGAGTAGAGAACAGGCAAACCGAATCAATGAGAACAAAACAAAATATCTGCTGCCAATCATCATCATCATCATCATCTCGCCCAAAACATATAGATTGACAGCTTCATTTTGAGGAAGTAAGGGAGTTAATCTATTTCGGAACTTAAATATCCCCCACAAACGACACCACAGTGGAAATCCGACAAAGAATAATCCTTGGCAAACATACCTCTTCAGTTTTTCGAAACAACTTGGATCTGAAAAATGATTTTATAAGCCACCAGGTTCAAGTAGAAGGGGAAGACCGGACCTCTAGTTCAAGGGTAAAACATTCCTGGACACTAGAAAGCGCGTTATAACCAACTGGAAGCAGCGTGCTAAGGAATGTCAGGGCTGAAAGACAGCTCTATCTCAGGCTCTGATTATCTGATATGAAATCTGCAACTTGACTCATAAATTTCGACATTGTAAACGGACAAACAGTGCCGTTCAAATTTATTGGAACAAGTTATTGATTTTCCATTATTTGCTTTATTGGTAAAAATTTGTCAAATTAACACCAGATACCCTTCAAAATTCATTATTAATAATAAATATGGCCTGTATTAGCTTTACTGACGTCTACAACCCTCTTCGGCTTCCACTAATATAGATAGGCTTTCAAATCATTCATAATTTTGGTTTCAGAGCTGCAATCGATCTTTGAAATGTTTTATTCGATGGAATTCAAATCAGACCAGTTGCCAGGTCATTCCAATACTTCATTTTCTTCGGGGTGTGACTTGGAGCGAGATCGTGCTCATCATACGAAGGGTATATCTTGTTAAGCTCAGGAACCATTCGTCTGTTCATGATATCAATATATTGGCCAGATTTCATCACCCCTTTAACTGGTAGAAGGGGTCCAGTACCGTAAAATGAAAAACAGTACCAAGACATCTTCTTTACAGGGAGTCTCACCCTTCAATTCAGATGGGCCATTAAAATGGACTCAGTATCTCAATGCCGCATGAACACATTGATCCTGGACAATAAAATGGGTTTCGTGGGAGAAAATCACTTTTTTCTAGTCTTCACGATATTGGAGTAGTCAAAAGTTGTTTCTTTTTGTGTTTTCTTTGTTTTTCTACCTGTCCGTCACGTGCACATCAATTCCAGCCTAATTAATATAAGTTGCTTTATAAGCCGACTACTTGAATAAATTTTACATTTATTTTTACGAAAAGTTTATTTAAATTTTACCAAAGTTGTGGTTGTCTTCATTTTTCTTCTATGTACATCTGCCCTTACGTTTCACCTGAATTCTTTTGTTGCTTTCTACTAAAAAAACTGTTTACTCAGCTCAGACTTACTCCAACATGTTTCGCTATTTGGCCGTACGTGGTGGATGCGTGTTCAGAAAGGGTTACAATCTTGGTGCACTTCATGCTTAAGATAAAAGTGGACAAGTGTCCAATTCTAGCAAAACAAGTAAACTCCTACCACTCTATAGAAACTCACCTTAACTCAAAGTATCTCAAAACGCGTTCAACTGACGCAACTTAAATGACATGTTATAACAACAAGTTTTGTCAGACCAAAATATAGCATAATTTAATCAAAAAGCATCGTTCTGTTTGAAAATTATCGAAAAAATTGAGTTTGTTCCAATTTATAAGCAAGTCTGAAATTCACCGGATTGCTAAAACCGATGGACTTGGTTTATGGCACAACGGCCTGCTGCATAAACTTTATACCCTCAACTTTCCAGGGTACCTTATCACAATCATAAAATCCTTTCTCGCCAATCGAAGTTTCAAAGTTTTTATTAATGGCTGGATATCTCCCAGTCTCCCTGTAACTGATGGAGTACCTCAAGGTGCAGTGCTTTCACCAGTTCTGTACAACATCTACACCTATGACTTCCCTCGCTTGAGTAATTGTGGAACTGCTATGTTTGCGGATGATTCATACTTAACTTTAATATCGAAAAGAATTTGCAGTCTGCACTGACTGTTATCAGCAGATACTTTAACGATTGGAAGATCAAAATAAATGCACCAAAGACTCAAGCTGTCTTTTTTACAAAAAAAAAAAGAAAACCCTGTTTCTTACCAGGCAACAGTTTAACCATCAATGGAACGCATATTGAGTGGAAGTCAAGCGGCAAATACCTTGGCGTCCACCTTGATAAACGACTGACATTTGGTCTTCATGTTCAGGAAACAATCCAGAAAGTAAATGTCACAATAAAAACTTTGTATTCTTTTATAAATCGGAGGTCTAGATTGAGCAATGAAAATAAAATAATGATTTTTAAAGCAATCTTTCAGGTTATACTTTTGTACGGTTCACCTGTATGGGGAAAATGTGCAAATTCCCACATCATAAGACTGCAGAGAGCTCAAAATAAAGCACTCAAAATGATTCTGAACCTACCATGGCATTTCTCGATCACTGATCTTCATGAATTAGCAAATGTAGAAAAAATATCATCGAGAATAATTACATTATTTGAAGGATACAACTCAAGATGTAGGATGTCTGACAATTAATTAGTTTCAGACCTAGCAATCTAACTTATCTTGTGATAATGTCCCTCGCATTCCTGCCATATTTGTTATTACTGTTAGTTATTTAATTATCAATCTATTCAATTATTTAGTTGTCTATTTATTTTTTATAGTTTTTATTTATTTACCTAATTATTCATTTATTTATTTATTAGTTAATTAATTAATTTATTTATTTTTTATCTATTTATCTTTTTATTTATTAATTGTATTTATTTATTTATTTATATATTTATTTATTTATTTATAGATTTACTTGCTTTTCACTGATTGATATTATTATTCATTGTGATAAGGAAAACTCTATGTTCCAGAATTATCATGAGTCAGGTGATCCTGAATTCCCTCCGTCTCTTAACCCTGTTGTTTAAATATACAGTATATTTTGAACTTATTTATTATTAATGTTATATATTCATATAGCATATTGTTTTTGTTTTTTTTCTCTTTTGTTTTGATTAAGAAGGTTATTCTTGTAGCTTTTCTGTGATAATAATATTTGATTGTAAATAGTAACATTTTTTAGCAGTAAGGTACTGCGTACCACATCTCTAAATTGTGCAATATTTAAGAAATTTACTATGTTACAATAAATATAAAGAAAAAACACGATGATGTTGCGACAATGGCACCTGCGTCGATGAAACCGAAAAGCTTTCAATGCTCGGAATGCGTGTTATTTCTAACCTACGTTGGAATGACCACATATTCAATGTTGCCAAGAATGTGGTGAAATGCTTAGATTTTCTAAGCACTTTACCCTTTCTGATTTAGGCTTAAAGCAATTCACTCGCTGGAACACCGTCGAAATGTGTCTTGCTTGACTTTCTACCACCAATATTCCGACAAAATAGCTAATTGCATTCCGCCCCTTCAGCAATTCACTCGGAACACCCGCACATCATTGAATGCTCATCAGTTTACCCTTAAGCCTACTTTCGGACGCATTGTGAAATTAAGAGATTTTTTTATTGGCCGTACCTACAATGCGCATGTGACGTGCGTTACCTACAATTACCTACAACAATTTAAAACCAATGTGCACTAGTACCTCCTTTCTACCGCTACCACTTCTGCTAGTGTTGTGTAAAAAAATCACTTTAAGGGTACATCCAAGCCCTTGAGCACTTGAACAAGGCACGTGCTTCAATTCACATTTTCGTCTTTTCGAAGAACGATTTTGAAATATATATATTTTGAAAAACAGGGTGCGGAAGATTTCTTACAAAACAAAACCATGTGAAGCTTGAAATCCAACAAAATCTCTAATTTCACGATGGAAACATTCTCTCTTAATAGTGAAGGGATCTACTTAGCCCGCATGAGGGTACACATTTTTTTTTTCTAGTTAAAAACAAAAGTAGAGAATACCCATAAATTTCAATTCAAAAATTTTTGAACATAAATCGCATCCGATTGCATTGGGCATCTGATGAAATCCCTGATTTTTCAACGGGCTACAATTATATTTTGCTTCCATGTGGGCCAGGGAACAACCAACGCGACAACGACCGCAATTTCACCCAACTACGGATCAGCTCCATTATTATCCTCTGTCTCTTTAATTCTTTCGTTCGTCATTTTTATTTTTTGTTTTTGTTTCCTTTGTCAAGCATGTGTAAAGCGGAATTAAATGCCGTCGCGAAAATTGTTGTAAAACAAAAGTACACACAACAAAAAAAAAGCCTCATTCTGTTCTTTGAACGAGATTGCGGAAGTCGATAATAGTACTCGTACGTCGCGTCGTCGGTCGTCCGTCGTCGAGAAGAAGAGAGACTGCCCTGGCACATGTACTTAACTGGGCGGTATTTGGTTGCGTTTATTAAAATCTGCTTCTTTGTAATCTAAAGTTTAAGCTTTGCATTCTTGTTCGTTAATTTTATTTTCAGCTTTTATTCTTGCAAAAAAAATTTTGCGCCTATTTTCAAATGCAAGAGAAAAAGGAGGCCACCGAAAACAACTAACGAAAGGGAATGAATATGGGTTGAGATTAAAAACGGACGTGCGACTGATTCTTTTAATCCTTTCCTGGTCGAAGGGTAGTTGCTGGATAATACTCATACGGCTACTGGCTTACATAATATTAAACCAGAAATAAACAAAAAACAAGTACCTAGAGAGTCGACGAGGCAGGCCGACCGACAACTTTGTGTTTTGTGGAACGTCAAAAATATGCCAAGCGTTGGAAAATTGTTGATTTTTATTTTTGCGGTTTTGTTGAATTTTGTTTTTTTTTGTTGTTGTGCCGTTCTGCGGTTGTGGTTATGTTGGGGTCGCGCGATGACAGAGACCGGCGCCAAAGGCATAAATCACTTCTTCTTTTTTTTAATTATTATTTTTATTATTTTTTTTTTTAATCTCGTCGCGGTTATGCTCATTTTCCTCTGTGATTTTTGCTTTGGTTTTAAAATTAAAATCGGTTTGAGAGTTCAACATTAACTAATTTTTGAATAATTCTGCTTAGTCTATGATATGTCAAATCATGAATGTAATCTGCATCTGAAGATCTTGAAAACTGGCTGCAGTGTCTAATATGATTGCAGTGTAAGCAGAAATTAAAGTCTTCACTTGACGGCCGCGCAAATAGATAAGAGGCAGTGGTGGATTTGCAGTCTTGGCCATCCTAGATCGTGTGCGAAGTAAAACCCGGCCCTTTCTTAGCTCCCATCATAAGGGTACAATATATGAATTGACTTTATCGTCATCTTTGATCAAAATAGATTTAATCATTTAATTGCATACTTAACGCTCGATCCGGACTAATACACGGCTTCTATCGTTCAAGTGCAGAACTCATGAGTAGGCGAATTCTCATGAGTTGAAAGACAAGTCATTGATGCCTTCCTGGAATCAACTCTCCCCGCCGCCCGTTGAAAAAAAAGGTCCACAAAAACACGTCCAGCACTTTCGGATAGAATAAGCCACTTTCGCAATACTTTTTCATCATTTAAAAGCTGACTTGTGAAATTATGTTTGCAATAATATGCAACGCCAAAATTTCAAGGATTGTAGAAAATATTTGAAACTTAATAGCTTATATTTAGTATTCATTAATTTTAGCACATTATTTCATCCATATATATTTTTACGTTACACTAATGTCCAGAATGATCGCCTTTGTTCTTAAGGACAACACTTCCACTGGCGTAGAATCTATAAGTTTTTGAGACGTCCTCACAGGAATGGCCTTCCAATAGCTTTCAAATGCGGTCCACGGTGAGTTTCTTGTGATGGAGTTCTTGAAAGTGCATTGAAAACGAAATTGATTGACCTTCCCAAAGTGTTTGCAATAAACTTTAGAGACTTTCCCTCAGTTTTTTGATAACGCGATCTTCTTCCTCACAACAATGCCTTTTACGCCCCATGTCTAATAAATCTACAAAGGTATTCTTGCAATTACGTACAGTTCTTTATTTATAGAATGAAGAAACAATCACCTTTTTACTGTTTTTAGTTAACTAAGTATTGTTTTTGAATAGAAATATTAAAGAGAAAAGAAAATTCCCTATTATTTTGAACAGATCTGTATACTTTAAGATATACTTTTAGTCATATCTTGTTATCAGTAGTGTATTTTATGTCGCCCCTTAAATCTGACCGCCATAGGTCCGGTCCTTACGGCAAATCCGCCACTGTTAAGAGAGTGAATAAATAGTTAGCTGACAGCACATGGTTTTCCTCGCAAGAAGTTCAGCACAGAAAACTGGCTATCTCTAGGCGGAGGAACTACCAATCAAATCGATCACGTGCAGATTGATGCAAGACACGCGTCTTACATTCTAGAAGAGCATTATCTCTATTCGGAGGAGGCTCAACATCAAATGGGCTACAGCTCTAGGATATTGAAGAGTCGAATTAACACAAAAAGCCAAAAGTCACAGGAAATTTTGAATTAATACAAGCAGCAGTTCTAGGAGCAGCAAAACGATACGGAGTCAGAGGGAGTTCCAACCAATGAAGTAGTAAAGCAACCAACTGTTGAAGAACTATGGATACTACGGATTCGAATAGTTTACTAGCTGAACATGCACCAGCTGATCTGTCAGTTTTGGAAGGACAAAAGCAATCCCTACAAATAGGCGATCCTTTGCCTTGCAACAACTATCGATGCAGATGAGTACTTAAATCGACAGATAGTTTTCTGATTGACGAACATCTGTCCTCTGCTTCAATCGCTGTGAAGCTTCAATGACGTCATTGTCGTCAGGGTATCACAGAAACAAGCACCTGACAACAATTCCCTGCGGATCGATGATAAGATTTCCTTGTCAATCGCGATAGAGGCTGATTACTTCTTGAATAGCATGCAGCAAGGCTTTCGTCTTTTTTGTAAAAAAAATAATTAGCCGATTTCAAATATACAGTTATGGCCAAAATAATAAGAACACCCATTACTTTCCCATGGTATCGTACGCAGCGACTGTTTCGTTTGGATGAAATAAAAACAATGTAGTCAACTTAACAATTCTTTACTTGCGCAACAGTTTTTTGTACGTATGTATATCAATGCAAAACAAAGAAGGAAGCGATCAGTTGTAATCATTCGGCTTAAAACTACTGATCTGTTTGGACAAAAAAATAGGAACACTAATTAGTTTTCAAGGAAAATATTTTTTGTAGCTAATGATAACCAATATTTTAGTAAGCTATATTTACTAAACAGTATGGGCAAAAAGAAACACTGCACTGAAGCTCAACGTGCAAGCATTGTGGTCTTACGCGATCAGGGTGTAACCATCCGCTCTGCTCTTCGACAATTGTGTTCAATGTTCTGCATGCTAAAAAACTTCCGGAAGCCAGAGGACGTCCGTCAAAAATGTCCATTGAGGACAGAAAGAGATTGGTCAGGAAGGCCCAGGCGAACCCTTTCATGTCCTCCAAAGACTCGAAACAAGAAACATCAATTGAAGTTAGTGCCAGGACGATTCGCCGATTTTAGTAAATGCAAAGCTGTACGCTAGAGCTCCGAAGAAGGTGCCACTGTTGAAAAAAGTACATGTGCAGAAACGCATTGTTTTTGCTAAGTTATACCACTAGCCACACGATCCCCTACAGGCAACAAAGCAGTGGAGAAACGTATTATGGAGCGACGAAACCAAACAAATTTTGTTTGGGATGGACGGTAAACACTTTGTTCGTCGCCCAAAAGGTGAAGCGTACAATCCACGGTACACGAAAGCAACTGTTAAGCACGGAGGTGGTAGTGCCATGATGTGGGGTTGTTTTTCTAGGTGGGGCGTTGGTCCAGTATAACTTAAGATATCTTAAGGAATGTCATGCTACCGTGGACCGAAGAAAATATGCCCCTCAAATGCCGATTCCAACAAGATAACGACCGCAAACACACGGCAAAATTGACAAAATTGTGGTTTGAGCATAACAATGTTGATGTTTTGCAGTGACCTTCTCAATCTCCGGATCTAAATCCGATCGAAAATCTCTGGAATGAGCTGAAGATAGAAGTAGGTAAACGGAACCCTTCCAATAAAGCGGATCTTTGGAGAGTCATCCAAGACGTTTGGTATTCCATTCCCTCCGACAAATGCCAACTATTGGTTAACTCCATGAGTCGCTGATTGGACTCAATTATTACGAATAAAGGTTTTACAACCAAGTATTAAGTTTATATTCAAATTAAATTGCAAAAAATGTACTGTGCCTGTGTTTTTCTTTATTATGTCTCATTGTTCCTATGTTTTTGGCCAGGTAATTAAGCAGTATGAATCAAAACTGCTGGCTGAACACAATTTTCTTTGACTTAAGTAATTGGTAAACCTGGACTATGTACATTTACCATGAGTTTGGTACTATCCTTGCTTTATATACTCGATATTTGAATAAGAGCTACGTTTACTAGCATTAAAATGTAATAAGTGTTCTTATTATTTTGGCCATAGCTGTAGATGTCTTTGGTCATATTTTTTAATGGCTTCTGTCAATGACATATTTTTTTTCCTCTGGACATTTGTTAGCTGTCAGTCTTAGTTTACGTTAAAGCAAATTAGGCGTTTTTTTTGTGAAAATGTTTTAGTTTGACGTTAGTTTGAATATGAAATACAAAAACGAGCATTTTCGTCATATTTTAAATTTGTATTTCTGTAAAGAAAAGAACGCAGCGCAAGCTACTTAAAAGTTACGTACGGTTTATGATGAAGGCGTCTTAAAAGAAAGACTGTGCTGGAATTGGTTTGACAAGTATTGATTCGGACATTTTTCAAAAATTAAAGCCATAGTCGAGTCGTATCGTCATGTAACTCAACGAAAGAAAGCTTAATAGTTAAACAGAGATGGAGAAACATTTAAAAGGTACGAAACTCGTTACAAAACGCATCAACGCTTCCGATTTGAAACTAATCATCACTGGCGATGAAAAATGGATTTTTTACAGTACCCGAAATCAAAATCGATCGTGGTTCAGGCTTGATGAACCAGCGAAATCCACCTTAAAATCTCATATCCACCAAAGGAAGATTTTGCTCTCAATTTGGTGGGATTGGAAAGGTGTGATGCATTTTGAGCTGCTTCCGAGGAACTAAACAATTAATTCGGGTGTCAAGTGTCAACAGTTGGACAGCCACAGTTCGTCAATCGAAAAAAAAATCATATTTCACCAGGAAAAAGCCAGGCCACTTAAATCTTTGGTCACTCTGCAAAAATTTTTGGAGCTCGGTTGTGAGAATTGATGTAACATTCACCATATAGCCATGATCTTGCGCGATCATTGTTATCATTGATTTCGATTTTAGCAAAATTCCTTGGATGGAAAAATGAGGAAAAAGAAAATGGGAAATTTACAGTGGTGGAAAAAATAATAATTAGCAATTAAAGTGTCTTTCTTGGTCCTTGTCCATTTGTTCGTAATAACTGCGTCACATCTTCGTCCCATGGAATGAACTAACTTAGCAAACAAGTCTCATGAGGCATGAAGTGCTTTCGGGTTAAGATCGAAAGACTATGATGGCCACTCCATAACAGTGATAATATGCACGACTTGTGTCTGGTAAGTTCACGTAATTTTTGAGTTCTTTTGAAGAAGAAACCGGCTTATTTTTGCAAGTGCGTACTAAGAGTGCGTCAAATCGATATGTACACTATTAGCGATTATAATTAAATGTTTATTATGTCTCTTACGACCTTGCTAATGCTATAAGCAAATTTTAACTTTATCAATACTACCGATTTGTCATAAACTCGAAGGAAAAGCCAATTATTCATTAAATAAATGACCTAGATTGGATATGGGGAAAGAGAGGCGAGGTGATTTCGGTCTTGCGAGGGATAAATTAAGTGTCTACGACCAAACAATAAAAAGTAGATAAAATTTAAAAAATAATAAATAATAAAAAATAAATAATAAATAGATAATATATTTTTTGTATATAATATAAAAATGTTAGTATAGTAAATATAAAGATAGTGATTTTAATTTATATAGAAATGATTTAGTTATATAGGTTTGAAACCAAATTGTTATCGGGTAGTTAACACGAGTTTTTATTTTTGGAGCAAAGTTTAACAATGCGTTCCGATACCATTTCAATTTTGGGTTAGTGTATCGAGTTCATCTATCAAATAGAACCAGATTCATCATCATTTTTAGGGTTTTATTTTGAATAATTTGAAATCTACGTAGATGGATAATGGCACATTTTGTCCTTATAGGCAATCCGTAAAACATGATAGCCTGGAAAATAGCTTTAAATATTAATATTTTGTTCTAAGTTCGTTCTAAGTCTTTGTTAAGTTTCGATTTTCTCCAGGTGAAAGGGTAAAGGACCCTAGTTGTAACGTTAACATTATTTATTATTTCTTGGACCTGAATATTGAATTTTAAACGTTTCGCTCTTGACTTCCACTTGATCTGTTGCTGTGAAGAAAACAAGCTAGTCTTTTATGTGTGAAAAAAAAAACGGCTTGAATCTTGAAAGCATTGATTTTAGTTTTCCAGTTCTTGTAATACTCTTGGACGGAATTTAGTGCAGATTGTTAATTAGTTTCGATATCGGAACTAATCACAGCTGAAGTTGCAATTTTCCAGTTGAGGGAAGTCAGAGTTGAAAATATTATATAGAATGCGACTTATTACAGCTCCCTGTGGGACTCCTTCATTGACATGTTGGATATCAGAAAAATCATTATTGAGGGAAACCTTAAAACTTCGAGAACTTTAAACTGTACTATTTTTACAAAGTAGAGTGAAGAGGTAAGACTGATCATTTTTTGAATCAACCTAGTACCAGTAATACGGTATACTTGATAGACTGCGCTGAGACATGCTCTAAAACCAAAATTTTTGTCATCAATAAACCCCAGGAGTCTACTTTTTATTATTTTTTCCAAGCATTTGCTTACCGATCCTTATAGGCTCATTGTTCTATAATTTGTAGGTAAAGAAGCATTGCCAGGTTTTAGAAGTGAAATAATTTTAGCTTCTTTCCATGCAGTGCGAAAGTAAACTAACTTCAAGCAGTTGTTAAATAATACATATTTTTTTTAAGCAAACATTTTTTTTCCATCGAAACCCGTAACTATTCGATTTTTTAAGTTAGTTAAGATGCCTTCAAGTTCACTTAATGAGTCCAAATCTTCTTCTCTTATTTGATAATGTTCGCTCAGCCAAGGTATAGATTGCTCTACAGAAGCCTGAATTACAATTTGGCAAGTTATTCCTGCCAAAGACACTAGCAAGAGCATTGGTCCCTTTAATGTTCGACAGCAATGTGATGTTTCTATTTAAATTCAAATCGAGCTGTTGTTTTCCTTTTCTCGCCTCTGGTTTCTTTTTTGGAAATTGAAATGAAGTGCATTGCGCACGTCCAAAGATCTTATGGGATGCGATTTTTCATCCGTTGTTTTACAATTTTTTTCTAAGTATTTTAATTATTCCTTAGTGAACCTTACAATAAGAAGTTTGTACCCTTTTATTAACCAAATCTCTAATGTGCAACAGCAATCTGAATATTTTCGCTACAATAAATACAAATATAAATATAAATGTATATAAAAAAATGCGTTTTATTTATCTTAAAAGATCGGCAAGTACTTAGTTGTCAACCTGATTTACTATCAGCCACGATAAGCGCAACAACTTCGCCTCTTCTTATCTTATACTATATATCGAAAAATTAAAAAATGCTAAAAAATGGTTTTAAATGTCAAAGCCAAATATCTCCAACTATTAAATCCATTTCCTTTGTTTTAAATATTCAACAAATTTTAATGGTGACAAACAAATGAATAAGCGACTGCCCAAGCCCCTCAATTTTCTGTTGACGATGATAATGAACTTGAAGTTGACGCATTTTTATAGCGTCACAGTCGCCATTCACGAAAATTGTTTTTGTGTTAATTAGTTGTTTCGAATAGATTAGTTTTGTGTTAATTGTGCCGCCTTATGAAGGAAATCAACTGGAAAAGAGTATTTTGTGCGATTTATTATAAATTATCATGTGTTTTCTTTATTTTTGTTCAACTGACTATCTGCTTAGTTCAGTGACAACACACGCCTTTGCATAGTTTGAGTCCAGGTCTCTCCATTGCAGATAAAAGATTTAGACTTTGTGAAACTACCCATGAAAATAAAACAACACTCCAAAAAAAAAATAGTGTAACCAAGCCCTTAAAGTCATAAAATTGAGAAGCAAATAAACCAAGTGGCATTATAAAAATGGCGTGGCCTGTACTGCTTTTATTGTTATTTACGTAATAATTTTGATTTTTTTTTTTTTGTAAAGTTTTGATTGTTTTTACGAGCGTAATTACGCTTTGTTTGTTCTTGTTTGGCCAACAAAAAGTGACTAACAACTTGGACAGGCTCATTTTGTTTTTGGTTTTGTGGATTTTCATACAAACGGAATGTGTGCGGCGGTTAAGTGCGTAACTTTGTGGCTGAATTTGGCACAAGAGTAAACAAATTAAATTAAACACTAGTGGTGAGCAAATTTGAACTGATTTTTTTTTTAAATAAGCAATGTTTAATTAAACAGTGGAACTGGATTTGTATGACATAAAAATTATGAAAACTATGTCAATAAGCGTTTGAATTCGAATCTTGTTGTGCAATGTCTTAATGAGAGGTCTGATTTGTTTTAAAAGTGTTAAATAATGTTTCAGGAGTTCACAATGGATCGTTGAACACGGACTTAGGGTTTTTAAGATCATACTTGTTGGCTGTCTTCAAATAGAAAAACAAGCGTTTCAACGTAGGAAGATTTGACTTTGAATAGAAAACATGGACTGACACGCAGATGATAAAAAAAACCTAGAGGCAATTATTGGACAATTTTCTAATCAATTTTCTGAACAATCTGATTAATTGGAGAGTTACTCTTCATGGAAAACACTTTTCCCCATGGACCTCGTGCAGGGATGTCTTCTAATAGGAATTAGGATGGCTTTCAATAACCTTCAACTTAATTCATATTCCTATTTTATTGGGCCGATTAATTTCTAGTAAAATGGAGAAAAAAGTGAAAGCATGAGAATCACGCGATCAAGGATAATAAGATGGATTGAGAATTGACGAATATCGCAGGGTTAAAGTTCCAAGCCGAAGCCTGCAAAGATCAAAATGGAAACAATTTCTGCAATTTTTTTAACGGCGATGATAAATCAAATTCCGCTGTCAGGTAGGCTGAACCATTCTATGAAGACGAGGCAAGCCAACAACCAATCAATTTCTGACCCACTGGATGTATACAGCAGTCGTCCGACCAATCTTTACATCCGGTATCCTCGTATGGTAGCCGGCATTGAATATCAAAGAAAATCTAGACAGAATCCACTCATCCACAGCTTTAACTTCACCATGACATCACAGCGGGACTTAACAAAAAGGAGACAGTTGTTGCCGGTTAGTTGGACATTGAGAAGGCATTCGACAGTGTCTGGATCAACGGCCTTTTTTACAAGCTGCTGAAAATGGAATTTCCCAGACATTTGGTAAGAATAATCCTTAGTTCACTAACAAATAGGTTCTTTTTTGTTCAGGTCTTTGATACTAAGCCCCTAAGAGGGGGTGTCCAGCAAGGAGGAAGAACAGCACCAGCGCTGTTCAACATCTATACGGCAGATCAGCCAGAGAACGATCCTCAAACAAAAACTTTATTATATGCGGACGACTCCATCACATACGCCGAATCACTTTCACCAACCATAGCAGCGCGAAGAATCCAGGACCACATTAGGAAGCTCTTTGATTACTACTCAAAGTGGGGACTCAAAGTCAACAGCAACAAAACAGAACTCATCTGTTTCAGGACACCAACGACGGCAACCAGAGGAAGACGAAGATTTGCAGCACGTTGTCGTAATCCTCCCGGACAACACGCACAAATTGTGCCACAAGACACGACAAAATACCTGTGAATTAACTTCAGCGAGCGACTCAGATTTAACGCCCATGCCAACAACGTCATGAAAAATGCCAACTTTGCCCTACATCTTGTTAACCCACTGCTGAGGAAGAGCAAGAAAACCAAACTACTGGTCTACAAGCAGCTCATATGAGCAGTAATAACCTATGGCTGCCTATGGCTATGGTTCATGGTGTCAGCAACAACCATGAAGAAAATCAGACTCATGGAAAGAAGGATACTTCGGTCCTGTACAGGACTATGGTGAAAACCGAACACGCTGAAATACTTCAGCAATACGAAGCTGTATGAAGATGCTTGCATGACGCCAATCGATTTGCATATGCTACAGCTTTCCAGAAGGATACTGGACAAATTAAAGGACCATCCAAATCGAGACATCAGGAACATCAGCCAGCAGAACTTAGAGCTAGCGCTGAGGTACCTCAGCCCACGAGCTATCATCGACGAGAGATTCGAGGACATCGTAAATTGCTACGAGACTTGGTTCTACGAAAAAGCAGACCGCCGATATAACAGAGGTTAGGACCCTGTAATTAGTTTTAAAATTATAAATTCTAACCTACCAACGTTTCGATTTCATGGTGGAAGGTTTGAAGAAGAAAAAGGTACTATTTTGCAAGTTCCAGGAATATTCAAGGACTCTCGGTTGATATGGAATGCACCAAGGCCTTTTCCAGGACGTCCTCCTAACCTGTGCTAGTCTCGCCTGTAAAGAAAGGTTGTTCAATGGTTCTTTTAGGAGAGAAGACGACTTTAACGTCTTTCAGACGGCAGGCACAAATGATGATGCCGGCCGACCAGGTGGTCATTTTGGAGAAAATCTGACTCTGCATCAGGAGCCAAACGGTAACCACATGTTGGCCGCCAAGACATAAGCAGGAGCGGGCCAATCCGCTCACTCCCAATATCCATAAAAAAATCTATATGGAAACAGTAGCCAGGGCCAAGAGACAATCAAGTCGTGTAGCCTCATGCGCATGGAAGAATTCAAGTTCGAAGGTTTGCTGAAGAAAAGATGCTCTTTGGTTTTGTAGTTAGGATGGCGTTGGTTCCTCATGGTCTGGGAAAGTTTCTCTTCCGCCGTATTTTTTAGACTTCATTCGTATCGATGGAAGTTCTATTTCTGGATCAAGAAGAACGAAAATGGCCCGGCCAAACACCCGACTTCTGACGAAAAGACCTGCCTTGTGACAAACTTTGCCAGAGGAGTTCAAAAACACTGTCAAACACCAAAAGACAAATTTTGGGGTAGCTTTCAAAAAACCTGAAGATAAGCCATTTGGACAACTTCAAGAAATAAATCGAGAGTCAAAATCGACTTTGTTTGGTCATCTGAGTACATGCCAAACAGTTTTATATTTCTCTGACCCGGTAGCTGATGAACGAATTCATCCTTCTCAAGACTTAATGTCTTTCCAAATAGTACACAATTTCAAAAATATTCAAAAAACTTGGAAGACCAAAAAAAAATTTCAATAAATGTGTACACCAACGCCCGTATTTTCATTGCCCATTTTCAACGGGAAGTGTTCTGTTCTTGAGTTTCTCTTTCGGTACTGTACGCAACGCATTCAAAACATTCGACGGCACCTACACACAATGTCACTTTCCATTTTGCACTTGTTCTCGATTTCAATTGGCGCTCGTCGTTTGCAATTCTTTGGCGTTTTATTATTATTCTCTCGAAAAGTGAAATTAAGTAGGCAAATCACCTAACTAGAGAGTATCGCTGAGAGAAAGTTTATGCCTGGTTCACAGTAGGTCACAACAATGCAACCAAAAAAACGTTTTGTCGAAACGAATTCATGCGCGTCTAAAACTTATCCGCCGTTTATTCTATACAAATTGGCATTTTTCCGGGCTTTTCATTAAAAAAGAAAAGAAAATACAGACGGGGGTATGAAACAAACCGAATTGGGTTAAGCACCAGCGGCAGCACTCAGCAACAAATCAGTCTTACAGTACTCGTACAGTCTGTGACGAAAGTGTTTAACCATTGAAAAATAATATAATTTTTTTTTGCTGGGCGATTGGATTTCATAAGCCTGTTTTGGGATGATTTGATTTGCTACAGGGTGCACAATCTCAATCATAACTTAGAGGGAACTCGACCAATCTGCGTCATTAGCAGCGTTTTGAAGTGCCAAAAAGTGCGTCATTCGTCCACATCTGTCTATAGAAGAGGGGCCCTTTCTGTCAAGGCTAAGGTCGACAATACGTTTGGTTTGTGTTTTGAGCGTTATTTTTTTTTAGGAAACTTTGTTCTTTGAATCTAGGGAAATCCTCAGAATGACAACGCCGTTCAAGAAGAAGGGCGTAAATCCGTAGAAAAACGATCGACGTAAAGAAGCTCCCATAGCCACTCGTACCGCTCGTATTCAAGTGCTGCCGAGCATACCCTATAACACCGATACTGCCCCGTAACTTTTTCTTACTCCCCAGGATGAAGTCACGCCTCAAGGGAGCTCTTCCTGGTGACCAAGAATAGCTTAAAAAACATATAAACGTGGCGCTGAACGGGGAATCTTCTAAGCATTTCAAAGTGTCCTTTAAAATGTCGGAACACCTTTGGAATCCTTGTAAAGAGTTAAACGGGGACTGTTGTTTAGGTTGATAGAAAACTAAGCAAAAAACTTGGATTTGTTTGTTTTTTTTTTATTGACAAAGTCCGGGAACTTTATTGCCACACGTCATATAGAATCATAGAAAAAAAACGCGCTTGGCTGAGGTAAGCCGTCCTTCCAGTTCTCGAAACTGAGACAGATTTTTGAAAACCGAATTCCAAAAACGGACGAGGCTATATATTCCTACTCTCTGGCTAGGTCACCGCCGATAATTCTCACATAATTCCTGAAACATTTTTGCACGATGAAAAAATGACGGTGTTGTTTGAAAAACCATCCTTGGGCCTTTCTACTTCAGGGCTGATGTCCGCTGTGGTGTGTCACCAAAAATGCGGGCAGAAGGTCTAAAAGGTTCCAACGATATGCCACAGTGCGGTACTGCGATACTCACTGGACGTGAAGCCCCGAAAAAACGCCATATTAATTGGCCACTCAGAGATCCGGATTTAACTTCAACGGATTTGTTTTTGAGTAGGATTCTTGACGAGTCTATGCGAACAGGCATTCGAGCCGAAATGACAGCGATATCGCAGAAACGTTTCCGAGTTTTATGTTAAATAAGAAAATGAGCCCGCATTTCCAAAATCTATTGTGATTTATCAGTCCATTCAATAGTAAGGGTTGCCAGATTGTGATGGGGCTTCCATTATTTAAGGCTGCCTTTATTCCCAAGCGTATTTTCGTCGCACAGTGCCAGCACGATTTCGTTTAAATTCATTCACCTCTTTACAACTCGGTACTTTTCTTCAAATTGAAGTCAGTGGGCTTTCAAGAGAGGGTGTCAATTAACCTTTTCGCAGAAAAACATTTCAAGGAAGTATGAAACGAAGAATAGTCTGAACTCAGAACAGGCTTTTCACCCAAGATGGCCTTAAATTGATTTATCCTTAAATGGAAACAGGAGTTGGAAAAAGAGTAAATCAGATCAGTTTTTCTTAGTAAAGGTTACCGTCAAAATATCATACAGTCGTCTGTCGATAATTCGAAACTCGATAATTTGAACTGATTGAAAAACCTTGAGTTCGGTACACTCGTAAATTTAAAGTGATTGCTCAGTAGGGCTGTAAAAGTTGTAATTCGAAATGAGTAGACTAGTTTCGTCTCAACAATTTGAATTTTTTTCTGTCAATTTTGTTTTTTCTTTTCTGTTCTTTGTCCAGCTGTTTTCATGTTTCCAATGCTTTGATCCCGTAAGATTGTGACCAGTTGAAATGGAACCGGCACGATCAGTACCCCGGTCTTGAAGAATGCTTATATTGATATGTCGGAGGTTGCGTTCTGAAGGAGGAAGTTAAGTCCTCCCATGTTAGTTTGGGTAGTGAAGGATTTACCGCCAGTGAAGGATGGCACTCCGATTTTAAAAAACGACACCGTTTTAAAAAAAATAAGTGGAGAAAGCGCTAGTATTGATGTTACTGTTTGTTCTGCATCCAAAAACGACATGGAATGTGTTCAATGCGGGTGAGACTGCATTTTTTTCAAAAGTGTCTTCCTGATCGAACGATGACATTTAAAAACAAAAAATTGCCATGGATGGAAACATAGCAAGGAAAGGTTAACATCATTACTCCAAGTAAACATGGACGGGTCACAAAAATTAAACCTCTCATGTTAGGCAAAGTTGGTAACCCTAGAAACAAAAAAAACATGGATGATCATAAAATTGTTCAATGAGTGGCTGATGCAACTTGACATCGAAATGAGACCGCAGAAGCTTTTTGAATAATTGGATAATTGGGAATGTACATAATAGTCTGCCAGTTCTCAGTAATGTGAATCTTTCCCTAATAACGCCACCACTAAATTGCAATCCCTTGACCTGGGAGTGATTCCGAATTTTAAAACTTTCTACCGCAAAGAATTTTTGATGATTGTTTTGGACAGCATTAGAAATGAAGAGAGAGAGACAACATAAATGTTTTAACAGCGATTTTAACGACGTTTATTTTAAGGAATGCGGATTCATTACAGAACCAGTGAATCGACTGCAACAGGACAGAGGAGAATTGGATCAATCAACCTCGCAGGATGGATGAACCAATTCCGCCCGTCACATCAAAGAGCAAAGTCAGTAGTGTGAACATGTGCGTCAATATTTACTAAGAACTGAAGTGGAAGACGAGGTATACTCGGTACAAGTTGTCACAGACAATGCTCTTGACCAAGCACACTGGAAGTTATCTAAACAAAAAAATAACTTATTTCTTTGGAAAATAAAAATTTAAAAAAAAATGTAAAGTGTGTCAAATTATTTTTGCATATGTGTGTACTTATTTCATTTTCGTCCTTTGCTCCAACTCGACAATTTTTTATTAATTCAAACTCTCGTTTTAGGTGGTTTATAGGTGGCGCCACTAGCAAATGATCATGACTCATTACTCACTTTGTCCATTCGTTTGCTGCAGTCCCAAGAGTAACACTACGACCGGAAAACTTCCGAAACATCATTGCAATAGTTGCAGAAACATCATCCCACATTTGATCCTTAGAAAACAATAGTTTATCGGTGACTTAGTGAATTTAAAATTGGGTCGTACAACCACCTCGCTCTGGAAGGCCAAAGGAGGCTACGGAATGCGGAAATCGTCAAGCAAGAGTATTGAATCATTTTGACGGATTGAAAAGTGAAATGAAGTTGCGAGTTAGCCGGGGCCGTGGGATACATTTTTCACGATGTTTTGTAGATGAAAAAAGGTATCGGAGCGCATGGTCCCGGTTGGCTGACCGTCGACCAAAAACAGCGCAGCGCATTTATGATTCAACGAACGGTTTAGCTTTGTTACAGCGTAATCGAGCGGACTTCTTTCGACGTTTTGTCACGATGGATGAAACTTGGGTCAATTACCAAACGCCGGAGTTCAACTGTCAACCTGCAGAGTGACTGGAAAGCCACGAAAATCGACCAAAGCTCGGCCAGGAAGGTTTTGGAGTCACAGGAGAGTATTTTGGAGCGTTATTGGACGAAATAATGAAAAAACGGCCTCATATGGCGAAGAAAAATAATTCTGCACCAGCATGATAACACACCGGCCCAAAGGTCTTCGAAGCCGATGGGCGTATAACGATTCGAATTGATCGCTCACTCACTTGGCTCACTTGATTCACAGTGATTATGTTCTGTTCTCAAACCCCAAGCAGTGGCGCAAGAGAAAGAGATTCACACCGAATGAGGAAGTCATCGGGTACCACAGAAAGGACATCGAAGTCTTGGAAACTAAGTAAACCAAGTGCATTGCTCTCGCCTGGAGGAACAAATATAACTTTGCCTAAAAAACGCATGCTTTCATTAAAATTCCTGCGAATTTTCAGCCCATGTTCAAAAAATTGATTGTTGGTAGACACTTAGCTACAGAGTCATACTCCAAATCAGAATCCTCGATTTCTTGTCATGAAAAATCAGTAATAAGGCCTCGGAAATGGAGAGCGCATTGACTGTAAAGTTTCCTTTAGGAAACATTTGCTTCACTTTGACTTGGGATTTTGCGGGCCACGAATACTGCAATTTTTCTGGTTTTATGTAGCCGCCAGGACGGAAATTCGACTCATCTGAAATGGCGATTTTTTTTAACAAAACTGTCATCCTTACAGAAAAACGACTACGAACTGGGTGAATTATTTCCACCGAAATTTCTTTTAAAAATAAGCATATTTCGGCACCACATCATCATTCAATTTTGAAGTAGCTTTGCAATATTTCAAAACCTAAATACTACGCAGCGCGAAAAAATAAGACAGAGTTTCTGAATATTTTTAAACGCGTTTGCGCTTAGTTTAAAAAAAAAACTTAATATTCAAAAATAACCCAACAGATGGCCAACCCTATAAAAACAACAATTATTCCCGTCCAATGCTTGGCTTATTACTCATCAATGTTTTCATACTTAAAATGGAGTTCTTGGATGATTGTTCTTCTATTACATTCATCCAATGACGACTACATTAAACATACATGGGTTAGCCCCATAACGAATGAATGTAGCAATTGCGTGTACTTGACCTATCCACCACACAGCAGCAAAGCTCCACGTGTTCATATTTTATTGATCTGGCAATCCTTTCGATTAAACCACACCACTTACCCAATTAGGCCCGACCAAAAACGCCGAGCGACTGAATTATTTAAATTTATAACACTTTTAGATCAATTTATCTACATACAATTCGAACAAGCTAGCTTTGCTTGGTTTCTGTGTCCAGTGTCCACGTCTACGCGTACCGAACACGCCTTGAGTTTATAAAATTTGCCTACAAACGAGCTGGTGAAATGGAGGCGGGGGAATGAATAGACCCTGAAATGTTAATTCGCATCAGCAGTTGTGACAAATCTCTCATTCCATTCAACGAAACCGCAATGAATCAAAACTGTCGACCATCCCTGGAGTCTCGCACCAATTCAACGAAACGAAATTTTTTCTCGCTCTAGACGTTCCTATTTTTTAGTTTTTGTTTCTTTGGGGGTTGTTGGTCCCTTGTCATGAAAATACATTTACCCGATTTCCAAGTGATACCTGCCTAGATGGAGATGAGATACTTTCCCGATGATTGAAAATTGATATTGGATAAAGCCAGTTACCGTTGTGCTGTGTGCCAGTCCCGAGTGATTGCACCCGAAGAATCCAATTAATTATTCCATTTCCATGACTGGTACATCGGAACTGTGCGGTAAAATATTTTCATGAATTTTTCCTTAGTTTTTCAGCGGGGTTCCTGTGTATTTATTTAGCTGCTGAGTGATTTATGAATTTTAGGTATGTTTCGGTGCTGGCAGATTGCCAACATTGAAAAGTGAAAACCTGCATTCCATGTGCAGCCGGAATGGTTGTTTATTTTTTTTTGTCGTCCTAGGTGTGGAGGAACAAATTTATTTGTCCCGACTACAATAGGCGAGAGATTTGATGATTTTTATCAGAAACCACAACAAGAGGAGTCAATATAATTGGATAAGTCTACCTGGTGTGAATATTGGGGTCAAGTTATATTCAATTCACTGGGTTACTTTTTCGATTTGACCGGAAACATCTGGCAACTATTTCTGGGATGTTAGCAGTGAATTAGTTTTCAATCGTGTGTTGTCTTCGAATTCCAAAGACCATTAGACATTTCATAATTAGGAAGGAATGCCAGTAGATCCCAAGTCTTGATACCTTGCCCAATGAGCTTGCAAGTGATCTTTCAACATTTGCATCTAACGTTGTTCTTAGTTGCTCACAACTCCATAAAACTGGTTATTAATCCAAAGATTGTTTTCATGCCTTAATTAAGTTCGTCTACATCCAAACTGCTTTACATCTATCATCAAAATATAAGAGATTTAAGCTCTACTGTTTTCTGTGCTCGCAAAAGATGAATCTTTGCTCTAACTGGCGCCAATAACAAGCACGTTTGAATCAAAATAATAGGACTACCGGTTGAAAATGTCGTTATTGCAGACAACTTCATATCTATTACTCTGAGGTGAATTTTGACATGACAGCTGTCACATCAGAAACTGTCTAATTAATTCAGTCTAGGTTATTGGTCATTAGTGAAAACACACAAGTTTTTGTAAAGCCGTAAAATGTCTACATTCGTGCCATCCAAGCAACATTTGCGGGAAGTTCTAATATGCTTCTTTCATTTAAAGAAAAAAGCAACAGAAGCGCATCAATTGCTTACCGAAGCTTACCCGGGCTATACTATAGACGTTAGAATGTGTCAGCGGTTGTTAAAGCGGTTCAAAGATCGTGATTTCGACACCGAAGACAAAGAACGCCCCGGCCAGGCGGAAAAGTTTGAAGACCATGAATTGGAGGCATTGCTCGATCATGATCCGTCACAAACGCAAGAAGAACTTGCAAAATCACTTGGCATCGCTCAGCAAACCATTTCCGATAGTTTGAAAGCAATGGGAATGATCCGAAAGGTAGGACATTGGGTGCCGTATGAATTGAAGCCACGAGACGTCGAACGCCGATTTTGCATGTACGAAATGCTGCTTGAACGCCACAAAAAGAAGTTTTTTTTGCATCGAATCTTCACTGGATGAAAAATGGGTACATTACGATAATCCAAAAACGTCGGGCAACGTATGGATACCCCGGACATGCCTCAACATCGACGGCCCTTCAGAATATTCATGGCCTGAAGGTTATGCTGTGCATTTGGTGGGACCAGAAGGGTCTTGTGTATTATGAGCTGCTTAATCCGAATGAAACAATCACAGGCGACGTCTACCGACGACAATTGATGCGTTTGAGCCGAGCACTGAAGGAAAAACGACCGGAAAAGGTTGCAAGACACGAAAAAGTTATTTTGCAACATGACAATGCTCGGTCACATGTTGAAAAAGTCGTCAAAACTTACCTTGAAATGCTCAAATGGGATGTCCTACCCCACCCGCCGTATAGTCCAGACCTTGCGCCATCCGATTACTATCTCTTCCGATCGACGCAACATGGCCTGTCTGACCAGCACACTTCCGTCATTTCGATGATGTCAAAAAATGGATCGATTCCCCTTCCGTACTTCCTCTTAATGATTGTTTCACTGACTCTGAGTACGTCAATTCAGTGATCCAAATTGCTTATAGCATGGGCAAGCTTCTTGGTCTTATTTTATCTTTAAACCCTGATCTTCCTCATCTTCTTTCAACAATCGATCGCTTTTACATAAAAGTTTGAAAGAACCTGGTAACACGAGGATGTATGAGTCGTTAATGCTATCGCATTTTTCGAAGTCTTAATGAAACTATCTTTCTTCCTCTCATTGGTTCATTAAGAAACCCATCTTCTGAGGTTATTGATCCAGTCCTAATCTGGATTTGACTATTACAACTAGTTTGAACATCTCCCATGTCTTGAGATCTCTCGACAATAAATTTTTTGATCGAAGACACCTTTTGAAAATTGCAAATAGATCTACATCCGACCCTATTGTTCCCACCTCTGAGGTACCTCAGGGTAGTCATCTTGAACCCATCTTCATTTTAACCAAAACGACTTTGAGTGTAGGCCCTTTTGCGAATAAAGAATACAACTCCAATGGCATGGAAAAGCTTACTCAGGGTAAAGTATCTGATGGCTTTCAATCAGGCGGAAGATAGATACGATCGCTTTTCCTTGGGCAATTCAAGCCGACATACAGTCTTCACGTGGCGCTCCTGGATAGCTATCTCAGCAACCAATGCATGCAGCGAGAAACCTAGCTAAAAGGTCACATCGTCTATCCGCTAAGAATGAAGGTAGTGCGTTGGTCTAGCACTTCAACCACCTAAAATAATATACATTATGAAAGAGACGGAAGCCCAGGATAACAACGGCTCCGAATGAAGACGACATGGCGCAAAAAAGGGCAATGATTTAAGGGTGTGCTCCTGGAATAAAGGACCCTATATAATCACCCATATATTGCAAAACCAACCAGTATAAACCAGATATAATAGCATCCGAGGAAGTTTGGATAGGATCTAGGAATCATGAAAAGGAAAGATTGAGGCATATATTGTAGCTGTCACAAAAGGCTGCACATATCTGTCGTGAGTAAGAGGCAAAGAGCGAAGCTCCCCTGCTGACATCCGCATCAAACAAAATAACCCCTTCCGATGAAGCCTCCAGTTCAGAGGGGCAAATGTCGACTCTGACTTCTTTTTAAGCTGCAGCTCCACTGTCTGATTTATGAAAACAAAAAGGAGCTTAAACATTGAAATCCTAAGCATAGCATCGATAGCCAGAGACAACAGAGACTAGCTGGGCGAAATACTCTCCAATATGATGTTGCCAACAACGAGCGCCAAAATTATGTGGGAACTATGGACGCACTGTCATGGAGAGAGAAGCCGAGTCAATCTTAGCCTACCAACCACCCTCGATGACGTATGATGACGAATGCGAGCAGAAATGGAAGCAGCATGGGAGGACTTCAGATCCAAAAGGAGAGAAGGAAAAAAACGATTGCGAAAAAAAGAAAACATCCCTCGCAGTCTCAAAGCTGAAGGATATGGAATAGTCTAGAAATCGATATCTACCCAAAAAAAAAATTATAAATAAAAAATAGCCTATGGAACCGGAAGGATGCCGATCCAGACTCTTTGAAATTGTGATGTTAATCTTGCCACAAGGACTTGTAGATGCATTTAAGTAGCATTTCCAGCAATAGTTAAATGGGTTTGAACAAGAGCGAGTGATAGTGCACGATGAGAACCCAAATATGGTCGTCAAAGTAGTTCCCCCTTCCACTGTAGGAGAAGTCGGCGCGGCTTTCAAAAAGCTGCCGAACAACAAAGCAAAGGGTTTTGACACGTGGTTGCGATATTTTTATTCTGAAAGCATGCTCGAGGACTGGAGGATCAGCTCTTTCTACCCCATCTACAAAAAAGGCGATCCCAAAACAACTATCGAGGCATATCCCTGCTCACAGTCGCCTACAAGAGACTACCCATAGTATTGTGTGAACGTCTAAAGCCTTCCTGCAATTCGATTAAGACTTCTTCAAACTAAAACTTAAGCAGAGCTTGTCTAGGTGAGTCAGCCAATATACCAATGCTCTTGCGAGAACGTGGCAGATCCATAAACGTATGGGACAACATTAGTATTTGATTGGCATCGGCGATGAAGCGGTACGAGTGATAAGGTCAAACCGGCAAATTCCACATAACATTACAACTCCGCCTAAAAGGAAAGACTTTGTTGACGTGGTTAGGGAAAACTCGACACCGGAAGGACGTTATGACCCAAAGTCGTGACTTATAGTTTTTTTTCCCCCTTTCTTTTCAACCATATGCTCACAAAGACCTCCTCCAACTTGTCGATATGCCGATTCAGTTCCCACTCGCCCTTCCAATCATTTAAGTACTCAGAAAAAAAAAATAATTCTTCTAAAATTCGTTCAAGACAATCGACAACAGATAAATGCATTCCATCCACCCTTTTGCAGAAATTCACCACGCACCCATACATCCAAAAAAATATAAACAATTGACAAAATGAAAAAAAAAATTGAATTTACTCCCACACGCACATATACCACTGCAAGGAGCAACACACCCTTACCACTACTATATGCTTAATAAATACAACGAATATGAAATGAATGAAGGGAAAAACGAAGAAAAGAGAAAGAAAAAGGCAAGAAAAACTTACCATTGTGTTCGGTGAAGATATTCAATCCAATTGCACTGCGATTATCCTTTGCAGCGGCTGCTGCTGCCGCGGCAGCGGAAGTACGCGACTTGATGCGGCTCGCTCGAAGGGTTGAACCCGCACCCAAAGCATTGCTGCCCGCAACCCCACCGCCGGTGCCGCTGCCACCCACACCGCCAATACTCGAGGAACTACTACTAATGCCAACACTGCTGCTAATCCCAATACAACTGACAGTTCCTTGGCTTCCAGACGACCGATCCTTGGCCTGTTGTGCCCCCATGTTGGTGACGACCACAACGACGTCGTTGTCGTCGTCGTTGTGACGGATGCTCCCTTGGCGCACAACACTTACTCACTGTACAGAACTGCCCCACAGTATGTGTGTGACTTGGACAAAAAGAAAACAACGACACAACACACCAATACGTACACACTAATTTTGATTCCCTACCCCAAAGTCTATGGAATTTTCTTTTTTAACTTCTTCCCCTCCTCCTTCTTCTTCTTCTGTATTCGTATCTCGTGGAAATTATTATTATCGTTTTCCTTAAAATCCCCCTCTTTTTTTTACAATCTCACCACACACACGACCCGAGACAAGGATCCAAATCCAATTCGAAGCACAAAACACCGATAACACTACGACCAATACAAACGCCGCTCGATACCAATAAACGAATGCACATTTTCGCAAAAAAAAAACGGTGATATTTTTCTGGCTTTTCTTTTTTGACAAAAAAAAATTTATTTTCGCACGAAATTGGAAACAGAAAAAAACAAAAGAAAAGGCGATTTTTTTTTTTTTTTTTGGTTTTCCTTTCTTGCTGCGCTTTACACTCACACACACAAACGACACAACACACGTACACGTTCGTCGGTATACACGGAATTCCTTATTGGAATCGATTGCGTTCACACAACAGACAGGAAAATGGAAAATTTATACGAAAACGAGGAAGTAAATTAATTAATCAAAGGATCGGTGATGACTGGAAAATATTTTTTTCCCGATTTCCCAAAAAAAAATTAATGTTCACTTTTGTCAAACTATGGAACACGACCGCGCGACACAACGACGACGCCGACCGCGTACGCGTAGCCAAAGCCCTTGAGTAATACACACCACCCTGGAGCCGTACCCAAAAACAACAACAAAGTAGAAGGGGGATACCGCCAGAGTATTTGTGTGGAACGCCTGTGGGAAGGAAAATGCAATGCACTTGTAAAACGAGATGAGAAATACGGATAATACCCCGGCCGACGATGGAGCACTTTTTTTTTCTTTTTTCTTTTTTTATTTTGCGTACGCACTCGGCGAGGAATTTTGTTTCACTTTTTAAATGGAATTTTGCATTTGATTTTTTTTTTGTCGGTGAGATTGGAACGCAGACACGTTTGGTTATTCGGAAATTGGCTTTTTGAACGCGACAAATGCACAGAGAGAAGAAAATTCTTTCTTTCTTATTTTTTTGATTTTTGATTTTTCGTCGACACAGAAAATCCGACGACGTCTACTCTCGGGAGTCTGACATTTTCTTGTTTGACTGAGAGTTTTCTTCGACTGTGCTATCTGAGTTCTGTCTCTGTCTGTCTACAGCGAAAGCAATGTATATTTAACATCCCTGACTGGTGGACGGTGGTGTTTTTGTATGGTGAAATTGGGCTTAAGGGAGTGTGTTCATTGATACAAATATTATTTTGAGAAGAAAATATTTTTAAACTCTTGTTGCATTCGAGCTGTGGAGCTTTTGCTTACTTGCTACTTGGCGTTTGACAGTTTACTCGCAACTACACTGTAAACAATTATTTTCTGGAAATACTTAAGGGGGGCTAAGGTATTAATTTTTTTATTGAAATTGATTACACAATATCTTAAGAATATTGTGTCAAATTTTTAAGTTGAAAACTGACAAAGTAACGAGTATTTTAATATATATATATATATATACTACTGTGTCCAAAAAATAAGGTGACATATGAATTTAAACTGCGCGCGTCGAAGGATTTGGAAATTTTTCTTTCTTTTTAGGTTGGTAGTACTGTCAGTGACATCTATGTGAAATTTCATGTCAAAATATATTCATAGTGTTTGAGATACGCGTCGTTTTATGAGCTGCTAAAAGTGAGTTTTTCGTTTTTTGCGATGTTAAAATTTATTGAGCAAAGAATTTGCATTCAATTTTGTTTGCGGAATCAATTTTCTGCTGCGGATACTTTGAGGATGGTGCAGAAAGCCTTTGATGATGAGGCTATGTCTAAAAAAAATGTTTACAAGTGGTATAGTAATTTCCAAGCCGGCCGTGAACGTGTCGAAGACGAAGAGCGTTCTGGGCGACCATCAACCTCAACCGATGAAGCTCACGTCCAACAAATCAAAGATTTGGTGTTGAAAAACAATCGATTAACGATTAGAGACCTTGCTGATGAAGTTGGCTTATCGAAAGGCTCAGTCAATACCATTTTGAAGGATGCTTTGGGCCTCAAGCGCGTCAAATCTCGACTGGTACCGAAAACATTGAATTTTTTTAGAAAAATTGCGTCGCGTTGAAGTGTGTGAAACAATACTTTCCGACTACCAGGATGTCATGAAACGCATTATAACTGGCGATGAGACTTGGATCTATACTTACGACCCCGAAACAACCGACCAATCGAGGGAATATCGTGCCAAAGGAGAGCCGAGACCAAAAAACCGCGCCAAAGTCGCTCAAAAATCAACTTCATGTTGACTGTTTTCTTCGATTATCGTGGTGTTGTGCTTTATGAATTCCTTCCAACCGGCCAAACAGTCAACAAGGAATATTATTTGAACGTTATGCGTCGTTTGCGTAACGCTATCCGCCTAAAAAGGCCGGAATTGTGGAAAGACAATTCTTGGTTTTTACACCACGATAATGCACCATCCCATACCGCACTCGTAATTCGTGATCATTTCGCCAAAAACTCAACCCATATCGTTCCGCAACCACCGTATTCACCTGATCTGGCGCCGTGCGACTTCTGGCTGTTCAACAAGCTCAAAAGACCGCTCCGGGGACACCGTTTTGATACGATAGAGGAGATTCAAGCCGCAGCGAAGACGGAACTGAATTCCATCCCGGAAAGTGACTACAACCAGTGTTTCAAAGATTGGAAAATCCGTTGGCATAAGTGCATTGCATCGGGAGGGGATTACTTTGAAGGCGATGAAATTTATTTGGAAGAATAAATAAAGAATTTTCAAAATAAATACAATGTCACCTTATTTTTTAGAAACAGTAGTATATATAATCATTAACTCAAATACTCCAACAAAGTTCAGCAGTAGAAGTGGAACTCTTTTAGATTTGTTTTTCACGAGTGACGATAGAGACGTTTTTTACAGCCCAGTGTCTGCCCCAGCTTTTTCGAAGCATGATTTGATTTTCGCTACTTTATCATAAATAGAAAGCAGTTGCATTTCACTTACAGGGATTTCAAGATTGAATTCACATACCTCTTGTTACTAAACGAGTGCGTCATTCATCCAACAAAGGGTTCACTTCTGAAATATTCACCCTCAAAAATAAAAGTGATGCTGCCTACTTGAGATGGAAACGATTTGCACTTTCAGAATATTATGATACTTTTCGTCAGCTTAGAAATTTAGTTAATTCCAAGATAAAAAAAGCTAAAAAAGAATTTTACAAAATCCATTTTGACGACAAGCTTCCCCCTAAAACATTGTGGAGGAACTTGCGTGACTTAGGCGTGGGTCGCACGACAAGTGATGAACTGGAAGACACTGACTTAAACATACTTAACCGGAATTTCATTGCCGTTCATACCGCATCGACAAATTTAACGCCTTCAAACTATACTGCACATGATAGCTCTTTTAACTTTAACTATCGTAGAGTTGAGGAAGAAGATGTAGTACGAGCTGTCATGAAAATCAGGTCAAAGGCGGTTGGCTTGGACGAAGTACATCCGATTTTTGTAAAAATAATACTCCCGTATATTCTCACCGCTGTTACTCATATTTTCAAATTGCGGATGACATACGAGTTGCCATGGAAATTTTTTAGCACTTTAAGACTTCTCGAAGGCCTTTGACACGGTGAACCATAGAAAACTTGTAAGCAAACTTAAATCTGTGTATAGTTTCTCTTCGTCTGCTTCGAATTTTATTCACTCGTACCTCTATGGTAGAAAACATGCAGTTTTAACTAAAAATGGTATGTCTTAGTTTGTAGACACAACAACAGGTGTACCTCAAGGATCAATTTTGGGCCCATTACTCTTCACTTTATATATTAACGATCTTCCCAGTTCCATAAAAAAAACTCAATGATATACAGGTATGCAGACGATTTGCAGCTTTACATCAATTGTGAAGAAGGTGACATTGGTACCGCTGTTACTAAACTTAACGAGGACCTTCTCAATATTCTTGTTTGGTCTAGCGCACATTTTTTTGAGAATCAACTCTAGCAAATCCAAGTGCTTAGTAGTCGGCAGAAATGAACTTGATTTTGGAAGCCTCCACAAAGTTTTCCTGGATAGTGAGCGAATTGAATTTGTGAGTAAGGCCAAAAATCTTGGCGTTTGGTTCGACAAAAAATTGTGTTGGGACTATCATATGAATACAATAATAGGAAAAATTTACGGATCTCTGAAAATACGAGATTAAAACTAGCTAAAGCGTTACTGGTCCCCGTTATTATACTATATATGGATGTGAAGTATGTTGTTGCGTCAATTCAAACACCAAAAGAAAGCTTAACGTTGCGTTTAACAATATTATTCATTATGTGTATGCACTGAAGCGTAATGACCATGTTTCACGGCTTTCGAGATTTATTCTTGGGTGTTCAATTAATCAGTATCTCAAATGCCTTCATAGAGTCATCACCAGCAAACAACCATCGTATCTTTATGAAAAGCTTAATTTCTCGCAATCGATTCGATCTTTTAGCTTAGTCCCTCCGCGTAACTATTATTCCTCTTCTGAGCGTCGTACGTATATATACGTTTTATACCAGATTTTTTAGTGTTCAAAACCTTAAAGTGTTTTCCCGACGACTCACGTTTTCAAACCCGGTGTCCCTCAAAGCTTCAAAACGACTACACCCATCCTTCTTAAATTTTAAACACTATTTCTGTACATATTTTATGAGGTAACATTGGAGAGTTCTTTTGAATTTATTGATAATATTTCACAATAACAAATAAGCAAATTTTTCGCAAAAAATCGAGTTTTTCCCTTCAAAGAATTCCAAGAAAGTGAAAAAATAAAATTTCGAAAAACCCTCCCAGCATTTTCTGGGGAAAACTATTGTCTAACGAATGAACTTTGATTTTTTGATTTAAGATGATCCAGCAACAAGTTATGAGGATCACCACAATTCTACTTTTTCTGAGTCACGTCCGAATAAGTGCCGCCATTGCCATGTTTTTAAATATTTCTTCGTGAAAATTTTATACAATCTTCTTCAAATGTCATACATTAATGAACTATTGGTTTTAATAAAGAGTATTTTATTGTGTCGTCACAAGAAATTCATAAAAGCATGCCTTTTTTCGTACGAATTAACCTTGCTCCCCCCTTAATTTCACAGATGCTTTCCTTTGAACTAGTATTTTTGGATATTTCGCGTTTAGACTTAAGTCAGTTAAGGATTCTTTTATTTTTTCGATGATTTGTCACTTCAGTGCTTCTTTATAAGCTTATAATAGAAAGGAAGTGGATTAATTTTGTTTGTGTACTAGAACTGGTGTCACATTCCTACAACGCACCGCTGAAGCTTTTTTAACTGAGCTGAATAAACTTCATTTGTCAAATTCAATAAGACTTGAAAAAAGTTTCCACGCTTTTCCTATAGCTTTGCTTAATGTTTTTCAACTTTGATGAACAACACAATAAACAGGATTTTCCAATAAGGACTTGACAATTTTTTTTTTAAATAAAATAAATCGATTGTAAGGTGTGCTGTGTGGCTTGTTGAAATCATATGTCGTCCAAGTTCAATTTCTTTCAATTCGGGCCAAAAATAATCGGTAATCAAGGCGCGATAACGCTGGCCACTCACAGTAACGTGAAATGAGCTTCGTCACTGAAGATGATTTTGGAATGAAATTCATTACCTTGGCGCATCGTCTCCAGAGCTCAATCGGAGAACGTACCTACGTCACTTCAAATGGCCCATCGGCTTCAATTCGTGAGTCAGCTTGATATTGTATGGTTGCGAACCAAGATCCTTACGAAAAATACGCCATAATGTGGTGTAAGCGATGCCAAATTCTTGAGAACGCCTTGGAATTGACTGATTTGGATCGTTTGCCACGGACGCCTGAACGGCAGCTATATTTTCGACACATCAACCAACCCGTTGTCTTAAAGTTGCGGTCACCGACTCCGAATTTCAGTAGATAATTCTTATAAATTGCAGACGTTGCTCGTTACTTTACTTTACCATGATGAAAACGTTGATTTTTTATTTTCCAATTGTCATATTACGCTTGGACTGTATTTAAGGCGGATTGTATGTAGATTGGTAGATATTAAGACAAATAACATCGAAGAAAATAACCAGGCATCATCTGCAAAAAGTGAAAAATCAGAGTTAATCAGATGAGGGAAAGTAATAGTAGTACTAATTCATTTATAAGTATAAAAAATACTTTACAAAAAATCTTTAAAATTTAGTATAATCGCCTATTAATATTATTATTGAATAATTCAGTCTTATATTTTATATTTACAGTAAAATTCAAATATTTCGTTTTACAAAATTAATACATTTGATTTTGAATAATCTAAAATAACTTTCATTTTTTACTTCAATAGGTAAGTTATTGAATAAAATCACTCCCTTGTGCATAAGCGTTTTTCCTGCGGCTGTTGAGGTCTGACGATCGATTCTGAAGTCGTTAATGTTACGCAACTGGTATGGCTGTGCTTCTCCCACCCGTCTCATTCCATTCGTTAAGCAGCTTGGTACGCTGCCCTGCTTCATCTTATACACAGCAATCAGTGTGTTGAGTTCTAACCTTTCTCTTACACTTAACCATTTGAGCGCGTCTAGCATGTGTCTTATCGGTGTGAATCTGTTGCATCTTAGAATACTCCTCATAGCTTTGTTCTGCAGTTTTTGGAGT
Source organism: Orthonevra nobilis (assembly GCA_963555765.1). Classification (NCBI taxonomy): domain Eukaryota; kingdom Metazoa; phylum Arthropoda; class Insecta; order Diptera; family Syrphidae; genus Orthonevra; species Orthonevra nobilis. The sequence continues at coordinate 109,735,864 of OY743225.1, read as the reverse complement.
CTCTCAACCTGGCTCTGATTGCAACATGAGAATAGAATAGTTGAGCAATTATCGAAATGCGGCATTATATACTATTATCGCTGTAATATAATCCATTTTTCTCCGTATCCTTTTAAAAAAAACCAATCTTTTTACATCTGTAGTCGACGTGTTCATATTTTTGTCAATAATTACTCCAAGGTTCTTAATTTGACTTACATTTTCTATTTTATTATTATTTATTTCTATTAATGTTTCGCTATTTGTATTTATCTCCATTAACTTGGTTTTGCTCTCATTCAATTTCAGCTTGTTCATTTTCAGCCACTCCGTTATTCTCTGAATATCATTCAGCAGCTTCGCTTTGCATTCATCAGCATTCTTTCCTTCCGAATAAACCAATGTGTCGTCGGCATATAGTACAACTTTGCATTCATTTATTATGGCCGGCATATCATTAATGTAAATTATAAATATAAGCGCCCCGAGAATTGATCCCTGTGGAACCCCAATATCCACTTCTGTCATATTTGACATTCGATCATTGACTTTTGTCCTTTCCTATCTATTTGATAAAAATGACTCAAACCATTTATGCTCCTTATCTCTTATACCATACATCGACAATTTATTTAAAAATATATTCCGATCAATTGTTTCAAACGCCCTTTTGAAGTCCAGGAAAAGTGCCATTGTTTTTTTTTTCTTGTTCCCTTCGTTTTTCCATTTATTAATTACAATGAACCCAGATTGGTAGATGGATAATATATTTTTACTTTCTAGGTATTCCAGTAGTTGTCGTTGAACCACACTTTCCAGGATTTTCTCAAGCGTTCTTAATGTGTTAATTGGCCGGAATTCCTCGCATTTTTTAGTATAGAGGTGTACAGATTGTAAAGAACAAGACTTAGCACTGATCGTCGAGGAGCTCAATCTGAAATATGGGAAATATTTGAAAGGACATTGTATAAGGAAACTTTGAAGCTTCAAGAACAGAAAAAGGATTGAATGATTCTTACAAAGTACATCGAAAATTTAAGATTGAGCATCTTGTGTGCTAGCCCATTGTACCAGATAGTATCGAATGCTTTTCAACGTCAAGCACTACCATTACCTGTTAATACATGGTATAATAAAATAGTTAAATATTGTAATATTCAAGAGAGAGCTCATTAATCATATTAGAATCAAGAATAAAACCTAAACACATGAATCAAAATTAGTTTGCTGGGCAAATTGACCGTGAAGAAACACAATTTTAAATTTTAAAATCTGATACACTTATACGTTAAGTGGACTATGGCAATGTTAAAAAGGTGTATACTACTGTGTCCAAAAAATAAGGTGACATTGTATTTATTTTGAAAATTCTTTATTTATTCTTCCAAATCAATTTCATCCCCTTCAAAGTAATCCCCTCCCGATGCAATGCACTTATTCCAACGGATTTTCCAATCTTTGAAACACTGGTTGTAGTCACTTTCCGGGATGGCCTTCAGTCCCGTCTTCACTGCGGCTTGAATCTCCTCTATCGTATCAAAACGGTGTCCCCGGGGCGGTCTTTTGAGCTTGTTGAACAGCCAGAAGTCGCACGGCGCCAGTGAATACGGTGGTTGCGGAACGATATGGGTTGAGTTTTTGGCGAAATGATCACGAATTACGAGTGCGGTATGGGATGGTGCATTATCGTGGTGTAAAAACTAAGAATTGTCTTTCCACAATTCCGGCCTTTTTAGGCGGATAGCGTTACGCAAACGACGCATAACGTTCAAATAATATTCCTTGTTGACTGTTTGGCCGGTTGGAAGGAATTCATAAAGCACAACACCACGATAATCGAAGAAAACAGTCAACATGACCTTGATTTTTGAGCGACTTTGGCGCCGTTTTTTTTTGGTCTCGGCTCTCCTTTGGCACGATATTCGCTCGATTGATCGGTTGTTTCGGGGTCGTAAGTATAGATCCAAGTCTCATCGCCAGTTATAATGCGTTTCATGACATCCTGGTAGTCGGAAAGTATTGTTTCACACACTTCCACGCGACGCCTTTTCTCCAAAAAATTCAATGTTTTCGGTACCAGTCGAGATTTGAAGCGCTTGAGGCCCAAAGCATCCTTCAAAACGGTACTGACTGAGCCTTTTGATAAGCCAACTTCATCAGCAAGGTCTCTAATCGTTAATCGATGGTTTTTCGACACCAAATCTTTGATTTGTTGGACGTGAGCTTCATCGGTTGAGGTTGATGGTCGCCCAGAACGCTCTTCGTCTTCGACACGTTCACGGCCGGCTTGGAAATCACTATACCACTTGTAAACATTTTTTTTAGACATAGCCTCATCATCAAAGGCTTTCTGCACCATCCTCAACGTATCCGCAGCAGAAAATTGATTCCGCAAACAAAATTTAATGCAAATTCTTTGCTCAATAAATTTCGACATCGCAAAAAACGAAAAACTCACTTTTAGCAGCTCACAAAACGACGCGTATCTCTATACTATGAATATATTTTGACATGAAATTTCACATCAGTACTACCAACCTAAAAAGAAAGAAAAATTTCCAAACCCTTCGACGCGCGCAGTTTAAATTCATATGTCACCTTATTTTTTGGACACAGTAGTACTTATTTTTTATTGCAAAATAAACGTCAAACTTCAAACTTGACACGCTTAAAAAAATTTATTTATATATATATATATTAACATAAACAATTGAATAAAAAAAGACTTTTGAAGTCAACAAATCTGGTATGGCTGGTTTATTTTCACCACACAACTGTCACTTCAGATAACACATTTCACCCAAAACACAATGCAACTATAGCCAACTTCGGTTGATTCAATTTATTAAATATATACCAAAAAGGAGCCACATTTTCGACAATTCTGGAATTAGAATTTCTTCCTATTGATTCTACATTTTCTTAAAGAAAATTCATAATTCTGTAAACAAATTCATACAAATACGTTTTTAATTGAATTGAAATTTTATTTTGTTTCGTTGTTAAACAGTCTTAACCATGTCTGATTGGGACACTGTTACGGTTTTACGTAAAAGAGCCCCAAAGGCCTCAACCCTCAAGACAGAGAGTGCCATCAACCAGGCACGTCGCCAGGGTGTACCTGTCGACACACAACAAAAGTGTAAATATCTCTATTTTGTTTTTTTATACATTCGATTTGTTGTGTGTGCCAAAACATTCCTGGATCATCACTTTCTTTTGGTATATTTTTTTTTTTTGACCCGGCTTTGCAAACATTTCGCAATGTTACTATATAGCTAGAGTTCTGAGTCATTTGATATTTGTGATTAAATCGTAAAGGCACAGCAATAAGTTTGAAGATTTTAATTGATATCGAGTAAAAGAAGTTTTGTGTAATTGATTGCAGTTGGTGCTGGAACAAATAAGCAGCACGTCACCACTAAGAACACTGCCAAGCTAGACCGCGAGACTGAAGAGTTGAAGCATGAGAAAATACCTCTTGATGTTGGCAAACTCATCCAGCAGGGACGCAATGCAAAGGGACTCAGTCAGAAGGACTTGGCAACTGTGAGTATATCTAAGCAATTATTATTTTCTTCTATTAACTCTGATAAAATACTTTGTTTCTATGATGCTATAATCTTGAATATGATTATTATTGTTTACTCTCTATTAAGAGTGTGGTGGGGTACATTAAAGATGCGGCGTAATATTTGGAATATTTTTATTTCTTACTGCTTTGGTTTCGAACTTGTTTCATAAAACATTGAACAGTCCATTTTGTCTTAAAATTAGTAAGCATATAAAAAAAATGAAAATGCATTCAAAACACACAGAGCACGAACAATTGCGTTTCTTGGCCATTTTAGGGAGACGCCTTTCTCTTGCCATAGTTTCTTTGAAGACAAACAAGTAAAAACCTTGCAAAGCATTCGCAGTATACATTTGAATCTCGAGTAAATAGATTATAAGGCTCTTTGGGTCGCAGCATTGTTGTGCCTAGCCCAAAGAATCGTTATCCCGGAGCTCCTCGCTGAACGCAAAGGAGACAAACTCAACTTCTCAACATGATAACGAATATGTTCATCCGTGCGACTATACAGATCTTGTATTTCGTTTGTTTCGTCACTCGAGATGACTTTATTTCACAATTTCCATGTAAAGTGAATTCCTCGATTATCTCGAAGTCATATCTGTCTCTTGCAGAATTTTGTCGAATTGTTTGAATATAGAGTACTGCATCTTAGCTAAGGGGCCGAATTTCCGGCAACCAAAACGCCCCACCCACTCAAGACTTATTTAATTACTTGGGCAATATTGCTGTTAAGACGGTTCTGAAATCAGCCCATCGGAAGCAGGTGTATAGGAAGACGACGTCGCTATACGTTATTCTGAAGAAACTCAGACTCTAAGTATCGTGCTTGTTCTTCATAATGTATCTTAAATCAATGACTCCTTGCCATGATATATTCGCACTGACCGAAAAAAATCTGCCTTCATATTTTTCCGAGACGATGGTCCTCTAGAGCAGGATGAATCCTTTGGTATTTTCTCAAGTCTTCCCATGCCTCAACATATTCTTTTGTTGCCAAATCCGCTCTCTCAATCAATCTAAGGTTTTATCGAATTGCTATTGACACGATCGAATACCCTTCTTCATATGACGGACCCCTGTGAAGATGTACAAAACTTGGGGGAATAAGTACGAAGAGGAATTCCACGTGTCATGATTTCAAGTCCTATTTCAGGAAAAGAGATTTATTCACTCCAAGAAAGTGAAGTTACGAATATCTTAGACAGACAACTCCTTCCAGTTTTCAATTTTCTCAAGCCAGCCAGTGTTGCACGTCAAATTGGTTGAGGTCCCCTTCAACTTGTTGGCGCCACCTAAGTCGCATTCTTTAAGTAGTCATTCTGTACAAACGGACAGGCTTGGCAGGGATGCCAAAACTAGACATGGCACTATACAGCTCGCCTGGATCTGGAGCTTGTTATTGTCTTCAAGGTATTCTATGAGTTGCTGCTTCTAAAATTTTCTCAAAATTATGCAGCGCATTGATTGGTCTTAATTCTTCGCTCTTATTCGTGTTTGGTATTTTTTCAACAGGCGTGATCATCGAATCTTTCCATGTCCTTGAAAATTTGCTCATCCTTAGAGATCTACTTATCAACTGTTGCAATGGAAAGCATTGTCTCACTTGTCCAGTATTATTTTGGGACTTATTTTTTCAAAACTGGTTTATTTTTTAGGGTTTAACATATGTTTTTTAGAGCCTTGATTGAAATTGGATATTATTTATAAATCCAATATTATCAATCGAGTCGTTTATTTCTTTAATGCTTGCGATAAAGTATTCATTGAATTTATTTGCGCTATTATTTCTTCATCATTTTGTGTTCTATGTTTTCAAACACAAAACTTTCAATTTTGTTCTTTGTTTTTGCTTTAGTACCAGATTTTTAATTTCCCTCCACATCTCCTTTTGTCCATTCGCTTGCCTTTTTTTTGTTATTAATTATTTTAACTATTTTATATTTGTTCCTGATTTGTTTGTACTCTTCCCATTTTTCCATGATAATAACATGGAATTTCTCTATGGCGTTTTTTCATTTTACTAAATTTCACAGCTCTAAGATCATTGTTGAACCATCTGTGGTTCTCTAGTTTTATCCTTTTCATGTATTGTGTTTAATTAATTAATAAATTCAGTTCATTCAGAAACATCGGCTTTCTGTATTCAAATATTTCTACTTTACTTTCATTAATTCCTTTTTTTTTTCTTAAGTCTGAACAAAGCCGGTATCTCACGAATAAATGCTTCAATGTTGTCTTCCAATTGAAGCGGGCTTGTCTGTATAGACATGAGCTTTAACATAGCCCCACAAAAAATAGTGTAAAGGCGTTAAATCGCACGATCTAGGCGGCCAATTGACCGGTCCCGAACATGAAATAAAATGTTCACCAAACTCGCCTCTCAATAAGTCCATTGTTGCGCGTGCTGTTTGGCATGTGGCACAGTCTCGTTGAAACCACATGTCATGCAAGTCAAGCTCTTGCATTTTGGGCAAAAAAAAAGTTGGATATCATCTCACGGTAGCGCTCACCATTCACAGTTACGTTACGATTCGCATCATCTTTGAAGAAGTACGGTCCAATGATGCCACCAGCCCATAAGCCGCACCAGACTGTGTCTTTTTCTGGATGCATTGGTAGCTCTTGCAATGCTTCTGGCTGATATTCACTCAAAAATCGACAATTCTGCTTATTTACGTACACATTGAGCCAAAAATGAGCTTCGTCGCTGAACACAATTCGGTAAAAAAGTGTATCTTCGGCCAACTTTCCAAGAGCCTATTCACCAAAAATTTTACGTTGCGGTAGGTCGTTTGGCTTCAATTCTTGCACCAGCTGTATTTTGAAAGGCATCACACCTAAATCCTTCTGCAAAATATTCCACGTTGTTGGGTAACAGAGGCCCAATTGCTGCGAACGGCGACGAACCTTGATGGTCATCTTTAACACTGGCCGATACAGCTGCGATATTTTCTTCAGTTCGCACTCTACGTAAGCGTGTTGGTGGTTTAATGTCCAACAATGTAAATTTAGTCACATTAGCCCGAAAGCCGCTTCAGTGAGTCGATTAAACTGACCATAAAATGGAAGAAGCGCGCGATGAACTTTCTTAACAGAGCACGCATTTTGATAATAAAATTCAATAATTTGCAAGCGTTGTTCGTTTGTAAGACGATTCATGGTTAAATTATAGACCAAACTGAAGATGTTTGACAGTGAAACAAAACACGAAACGTGCGTCAGCTGTTTAAACGAGTGTTGCCAAAAAGATGATAGCTAAAAATTCACCCTTTATGTATCATTTTTGCTCCAATCGACGTTGAAATCTCCAGCTATGATCATATCTATATTACCTTCTTGAAATTGCAGAATTCTCTTTTAGAGCTGTTTGGTGATCTGTGTCAGCCAAAAATCGGTTTATTTTTTTTTTAATATTTATTACTGTCTAATCATCTTTTATGTAAATTGTTGTAACTCTCGTTCGAGTTGAGTTGGATATCTTATTTATACCCATATATTTTTATTTCACTTTCTTCAATATCCGTTGTCTTTGGGCATGATCTGCTTAACGTGTTGTGGTTTTCATTCAGTCCTAGACTTAGCTTTTCGTTTGCCTTCATACATTTTATTTATCATTTCTGTTTGGCATTCTTTTCTTTTAACGATTCTCCAAACATTTAAAGCACGTCCCATGTTTCTTTTTGCAATCGCTCGCTTTGTGGTTAAAACCATTGCATTTATAAAACATCTCAAGACATCTATTCCATCAAATATTTTACAACGCTCCCATCCTATGTTTCCAATATTTTTGGGAATGACTCTTCGTCAGTTTCTAAAGGGTTTTTCAACAGGGACGCTACAAACGTAGAGCGACAGGGACAGCAAACGACGCCATATTTCTTGCTGCTCTTTTGCATTTCTCTTCAGTAAAGTTTGCCATTTCTAGATGAAAAGATATACGAGCCAACAACGAGTCGAAATTATTAAAATCTACTACCGAAATTCGGAGTCAGTGGCCTCAACATTAAGAGCGCTACGTCCAATTTATGGTCGTCATAATCGTCCTAGCAGATCAACAATAGAGCGTCTAGTGGAAAAATTTGTATCCACAGGCACAGTACAAAATGTTCCGGTGCCAGTGAGACAAAGAAGTGCCCGTAGTGTCGAGAATATTGCTGCCGCTGAGGCTTCAGTTGCAGAAAGCCCAAATGTGTCTCTCACACGTCGTTCTCAAGCGTAGGGCATCTCTGTGACGTCGTTGTGGCGAATTTTGCGAAAAGATCTTGGCCTATATCCTTACAAGATTAAATTGACGCAAGAACTGAAGCCGCTTGACCACCAGAAGCGTCGTATGTTCCTGAATTGGGCTGAGCAACAACTTGAAAATGATTCGGATTTTCATCGAAAAATTATCTTCAGCGATGAGGCTCATTTCTGGCTGAATGGCTCCGTTAATAAACAAAATATACGGTATTGGTCTGGCACCAATCCACACGTACTCCATGAGGCATCATTGCATCTCGAAAAAATTACGGTTTGGTGTGGTTTATGGGCCGGCGGCGTCATTTGGCCGTACTTCTTCCGTGATGATCAAGACCAGCAGGTTACTGTGAATGGGGATCGCTACCGTTTAATGATAACCGAATATTTTTTGGCCCCAATTGGATGATATGGACTTGGAGGACATGTGGTTCCAACAGAACGGCGCCACAAGCCACACAGCGAATGTCATAATCAATTGGAGAATGTGTTATCTCACGAAATGGTCCAGTCGCTTGGCCGCCTCGGTCGTGCGATTTGACGCCGTTAGACTATTTCCTGTGGGGATACGTCAAGTCTATGATCTATGCCAACAAGCCAGCGACGATTGATGAACTTCGTACGAATATCGAAGGTGAAATTGCAGCAGTATCGTCCGATTTATGCCTGAAAACAGTCGAAAATTGGGTTCAGCGTCTGGACTTCTGCAAGTGTGCCATGTGGTGGCCATGCAAAAGAATTCGAGTTCCATACATAATGGCATCGAACCCACTTTCACAGGAATAAAGAATTTTATTGATATCCAAAACCGTTTTTGTTTTATTTAAAAAAACGCTCTTATTGAAAAACCCTATATAATTGCATTGTAGATTTTTTTTTGTTTTTCTTTTTCTTTTATTTTATCCTATTTGGTACTCTAATTTCGCTCATATTCTTTTCTATTTATTTTATTTCTTTCCTCAGCTCAGTGCTTTCACCCTCTATGATCACAGTGTACATCACGTGTGTACTTTGCAATAGAATTTTGCTCCCTCTTAAACTGGCGAAATAGAACTCCAGCACTTTTTTTAGGTTTTACAAATGTACTATACTCTGTTTTGTTTTCCGTTTTTCTTTCTTTCGCCCTTTGCCAAGAAACACTAAATGCAAATTGTGGAGTGTACCTGCTCGGGTACCCAAAAAAAGAATTATGAATTAAGAAACTAAACAAACTAGGTCGTCTGTGCATGTTCCTTTAAATTTTTTTAAGCAGCTTATCCATCACTAGTGCATTCTTTGGCACTGCTTTTATTTTTCAATAAACATCCAAACGTAACAAAAAAAAAACTATTTTATTTTAATTTTAGAAAATCTGCGAAAAACAACAAGTAGTTACCGATTATGAAGCTGGACGTGGCATCCCAAACAATTTGATTCTTGGCAAAATCGAACGCGTGATTGGATTAAAACTACGTGGCAAGGATCGCGGTCAACCGCTGGCGCCTCCTGGAAAAAATTGAGCTGCACAAAATCATCATGCTGGCATGAAATCAGGGGGCGAATAAATATTCAAACAAAAACAAAAAAACACTCTTTTTCAAATATTTTTCTGATTTAACAAAAAAATAAAAATAGAGCGGTGAAAAAAAAAATAAAATAAAATTATAAACTAACACCTGCCTACATAAACTATTATTAGAGTTCACAAGAAAATATGATAAAAAAAAAACAAGAATATTAAAAATATTATCATTGCTAATCATTTGTTAACAATTTATCTCAAGATTTTGTGTGTTCTACTTTAAACAAATAATAGTACGGAATATATAGCTCGTGTATATTCCAAGCCAATTGAATCTTTTTTTTTTTGTATTCAAAAATTTTGTGTTTTATTATTCATATTTAATTATGAGTTCCACTTTTTGGGTTCAAAGCTGAAAAGACTGTTTGTTTTTTTATTATTTCGATTTTGAGAGCGTTTAATGTAAGCTTTTTTTTAAGTGGCATTTGAAATATGTTTTTTTTTTGCACGCATGCATGCCTACAGGGGGTATGAACAAAACTAACCGTGGTGTTGATTTTATTTTTTTTAAATAATCCAATTAAAGAAGAAAGGATTAAACGATTATGATACAAAGAAAACCTTTCGTTGTTGTCTTTGATTTTTGTTTTCCATTTTGGTTGATATACTCTAATATTCGTAATTGATCTCGGATTATTTACATTTTAGTTGAAGCAGCAATTGATGCATGTGGCGGACTAAAGGGTTCGATCTTTTTGTCAATAGATGTGTTTACTTCGTATATTTATTGTGTATAAACAAAAATGAAGTATATTAAATGTAGAATATGTAGATTTCTTAAATAAATTCAGTGTTTAAAACAACAAAAAAACGATTGTTTTGAAAGATTTACTTCCAATAATAAACCGAAAGCACCGATATTCATTAAGTGGAAACTGTATACAGCTAGTGTAAATAGTCAGCATACATTACCAGCCTTTTAAAGGAAAAAACCTGTAACGCTTTTTTTTTCATTAACAAAATGTATACCCCTATTATGGTTAGTGAATCAGACGTACGCCTCGAGTCGAATTGATGCTGTCGTGGTATTACAGTTGGTGAACTTATTCCTTTGCCTTTGAAAAGAAATGTTGCCAACCAAAAAATAACCGATTTCAAACAAATGTTGTAAAATAAAAAATGATAAGCATCGAGACGACAGAACCTACAAAAGAAAATCCCAATCCTTTGGGAATGCTTGATCGTTTGTGAGTCCTTGGACATTCAAACTAACAAATTACTTTAGTCCTCATTTTCAGATTTATCTCCGATTTTCGGCTGAGCAAGGATGCATTCTTGTTTGTTTTACTTCAAATTAGGGACCAAATTTGTGATTTCCTCGCTGTTAAAATTTGCTTGCGCACGTGATGATTTTTCGATAGTGGTAGTTACCAAACAAGTATTGGAAATGATTATGATTTGGGACTGGTGTCGATTGTTCTAAGTGAAGTGATTCAAATGCTTGAAGCTAAAATTTGCCCGGCTTGGATCAAACTGGACATGTCTAAAAGAAAACAACAAAAATATATTATTTGTCGCAGCTACAGCGCTACAGAGTCGGATATAATAGAGGCGAACCATTCCCATATTGTGGGGTCGATAAGATCCTGATTATCACAGCGATACCACTCTTGGATTTAAAGTGGTTGAAGATGGGTCGAGGAAATCACGTTGTAAGTATTAAATAGCCCCAATGTTCTGGGGATAGTTTGCCTTAGGAAACTACCGATTCAGTTCCCAATGATTTATTGGATGATTGTTTGATTTTCCAGTTATGTACACATGATTCTTATTCGTAAACAATAAAGCTCATTTGTAAAAAAATAATTTATATTTTCTTGTTTCTTTTACTTAACTCGGTACTCTTTGCTCCTCACTCTGGTTTGCTTTCAGCTTTGCTCTCTTGTTTTGCCTTGAAGAATATCACAGCTTTTTTCTTCGCTTCACTCTGTGTGTACGCTTAGTCAGGCTAGTATCGCTGGTTGACTTTTTGAGTAAAAGCGAGTTTATTTGTTTTATTGAGTCCCCTCTTAATCATACTTTATACAAACAAGTTGGCGCATAAGAAACGTTAAAATTGAATTATTAGTGGTATTCATGTCACTTCGTAATTGGCGTAGTTTGTGAAACATTTGAGGATAACGAAATTTCTACTTAACTACGAAGGTTTTTACCTTTTTCAGCTTCATAAACCCGATATGCGTACTTTCCTAGTCTTGTACATGCATTAGAAAAGCTGTCAGTAAGGAATTAGTTGTGGAATTTGAGCCGGGAAATAACACTTTTATTAACCAATAATTTTTGTTTTTGTGTGGCATTTCTATTCTTTTTAATAATTTGTTATGCAGCAGCAAACTTGAAACATTAATAGTAACGAAGAAATGAACTGAAATACGAAGCATTTCGCACAGGACGTTCATTTCAATGCACTACGAAAATTAGAGAATACGAGGCTATGAGTAAACTACGAAGTAACATGGAGTAACATTACGTAGTTTTTTTTTTAAGAATTAACTTTGAAAAACTCGAGAAATTAATGAGGGAAAGATGCAGCACAGAACAAAGAACCAAAGTCGTTCAATTCTATGATATTTTGAAAGTTGACATTCGATTATTAAGATACATAGATAATATAGAAAATTCTTTCATGTTCGAAATGCGCCCAGTGCTTCGACAATTTACTTATTGGTCCAGCATTTTCGCTTGCTGGAAGACCTCTAACTAACAAGGAAAACCCCGAAAATTCCACCAGGCGACGTTCTCGGCAGTTGGTTATGCAGACTTCACTGATTTTGCAAAGAATTTTAAGGCGGTCATACCTTTTTCCATATAAGATTAAATTAATTCATAAGTTGAAAACAAATGATCCAAAAAATACGCATTCAGTATGCTCGGCGTTTTCAAGTCATATTCTAAGAGAACAACATGAGGCCCATTTTCACCTCAAGTTGCGGTTAATATCGATGGCTTTCAATACCGGGTAATGATTGAAAAGGCCAGAGGTAGAGAACAATCAAAAATTTCGGTTCCAACATGATGGAGCCACAGTTCAAATTGCTCTTCTGAAAGATTTAGACATACACAAATCCGCTGGTCCAGATGGTATTTCCCCTATAGTTCTGAAGAGGTGTTCTTCAACGCTGGCAAAACCACTGCGTAAGCTTTTTCATCTTTCCTACTCCTCAGGTCTCTTTCCAAGCAGGTGGAAAACTGCATTTGTCCAGCCTGTCCCTAAAAAAGGCGTTTCTTCTTCTCCCTCCAATTACAGACCCATAACACTTACGTCCCTTCTTTCTAAGGTCACGGAAACGCTGATTAATCGTCAGCTTATGAAATATCTTGAATCACGAAAACTTCTTAATGACCGGCAGTGCGATTTAGCAACAGGTCCTCTCGTGATTTGATGACTTGTCTCACTGAAAAGTGGAATTAATCTATACATAACTTCGGTGAAACAAAGATAGTTGCACTCGATATTTCAAAGGCATTTGACAGAGTCTGGCATCCGGCTCTTTTGTCGAAAATGCGTGCATATGGGATCGGTGAGTCTCTTCTTCGATGGATTAGAAACCCTCTTTCGAATCGTAGAATATAAGTTGTATTGGACGGTTTCAAGTCTGAAATTCACCATATAAATGCTGGTGTTCCCCAAGGCTCAGTTTTGTCTCCGACTCTCTTTTTAATATTCATTAACGATCTCTTGTCTATCACATCTAATCCAATATATTTCTTCGCAGATGACAGTACCCTCAGTTTCTCATATGCGTTTGATGATGCACGCCCCTGCTCTTCGGACGTGGACATCGAGCGACAACGTATGCTTAACTCATTAAATTCTGATATTGACAGTTTAACCAAATGGGTACAAGCCAATAGAGTAGAATTTAATGCTTCCAAAACTCAATGCTGTCTTATGTCATTTAAGCGAAAGCATTTGCGTCGAAGAAACCGAAAAGCTTTCAATGCTCGGTATGTGCGTCAATTCTAGCCTACGTTGGAATGACCACATATTCGATATAGCCAAGAATGCAGCGAAATGCTTAGGTTTTCTAAACCGGTGAAAGAAGTACTTTACCCCTTCTGATTTAGCCATAATTTATAAGGCTTTTATTCGGCCTAGAATGGAGTACATCGCTCACATCTGGGCAGGTGCACCCAAGACCACCTTGCAACTCCTAGATAATATTCAAAAGCGAGCGATAAAACTCATAGACGATGACAACATATCGAAAGCAATTCACTCGTTGGAACACTATTTCTACCACCAATATCTCCACGAAATAGCTTATTGCATTCTAATGGCCCTAATGCTAATTGCCCCTTCAGAAATTCACTCGAAACACCCGCACATCATCGAATGCTCATCAGTTAACCCTTAAGCCTACTTTCGGACGCACTGTGAAATTAAGTGATATTTTTATTGGCCGCACAATGCGCATGTGGAATGCTTTACCTCGCACTATTTTTTGTTTACACTGCAACCTACAACAATTTAAAACCAATGTACACGGGTACCTCCTTTCTCTCCCTTCCGCTTCTGCTCGTACTGTGTAAAAAAACACTTTAAGGGTACTTCAAATCCCTTGAACACTTGAGCACTATTTAAAAAAAAAAAACTATGGCTCTCCTGCGGGAAATTTTTGGTGATCGGATAATATCGTGTTTCTGATTTTAACTGGTCACGGCGTTTGCCCGATTTAACGGCTCCAGATTTTTTTCTTTGGGGCTACCTAAAGAGCACGTCAGCTCGAAGCAAATAATGGGCACTATTTCAGTGATACTATCTTTAAAACATTATGTGAACATATTTCTAAGCCATAATCTAAATTTTTATAAATGCCAAGGTTAAATAAAATCAGAAATAAAAATGTTATTCGTCAAATAAATCTTAAGGTTTCTTATGCGCCACCCTGTATAAACGATGTCGGAGTATCAAATTTATGCAGACATCTTCCAGCTTTGAAATCTGGTTATAGAAATCTGAAGAATATGAAAACAGTGATCTGAACGCTAACAATTTCTGGTCGCAACAAAACTGTTTACACCTAAACTCATCTAAATCTAAGGCTCTTAATTCAAAACAAACTTTGGTAGATATTCCTTGGAAGACTCTCTTGGCTGGAGCGTAAATGTCTATTCTATCGAAGAAGCCGAGCCAGGACTGCGTATCCCAACGTTCCAGCAAAATATTTAAAAAATCTGGGTTATAAACTTGTTTTGAATTAATAATCAAATGCGATTTTACAAGACGTCTCATGAGCCCAAACAAGGCCCTTTCACTAATTGCTACCTGCCCTTTGATGTCTTCTGCAGTGCCTTTTTTTTCGCGAACTACCCAAAAGCGTCACGATCCCACAACAGCTAGCGAGAGTGTGTGTGTTCTTTTTAGCGTCCAAAACCAAGAGACTTGTTTGCTGTTTACTTTTGTTTAAATGGGGTTCCCTCTCTCAATATACACAAAGAAAGACTGATCTCATAATGACTCAGAGAACAGCTTATTGCTGCTCGGTCATAGTGTTTTTGGTTAGTTCCTCGTTCAGTTTTAAGGCGAGTGGTCGTGCGCGCGGCTTGAATATGTTAAAATTTGTCATCGTCTTGATTATCTCGTCGTTCTCCATCGCCTATGAGGTTCCCAAGGCTGAGTTTAAGATCTTTTACCCAAAGGGATTTGAAGTATCTATCCCCGCCGAGGAAGGCGTCACGCTCTTCGCATTCCACGGCAAGTTGAACGAGGAAATGAATGGCTTGGAAGCAGGAACATGGGCCAGAGACATTGTGAAACAAAAAAATGATCGATACACGTTCAAAGAAAGCCTTACAAGTTTAAAAGTTGGAGATATAATATACTATTGGACCTATGCTATCTACAATGGTCTTGGTTACCGGGAGGACGATGGAGTCTATGTGGTAACGCATTTCATGCCAAAAGAAGGAGACAGTCCTATTCAAACGACAGCACGACCAGCAAATATTACACCACCCAAAGATTGTTCTTCGCATGTGTGCCCGCCGAGCATAACAACTACCAACAATGGAAACTTAGTTCGGTCTGCCGGCGAAATCATATTCGAAGAGAACTTTGACGGCAACAAACTAGACAGCAGCAAATGGTTGATGGAACGGAGATTCACATCTCAACCGGACTATGAGTTTGTGATATATTTGCTGAATGAGGAAGTTTTGAAAATTCGCAACGGAATGGCAACAATCAAGCCCACCGCATTGACCAGAATTTACGGAGATGGCATCTTAAAAAGTGAGCTAAGCCTGGGGGCCAATTGTACAGGTATTTTGGACACGGACGATTGTATGCGAACGGCTAATAATTTGGATATCCTTCCGCCCTTTATTTCAACGCAATTCTCAACCAAGGGACGGTTTAGTTTTAAGTATGGCAAAGTGGAAATCCGTGCTAAAATGCCAAATGCTCCATGGGTATATCCTCAGTTTTTCCTTGAACCTGTGGACTCCCGGTATGGTTCCAAAAATTATCATTCCGGACAGATGAGAATCGCTCAGAGCAGGAGCAGTGGTGGCGGTTTGCTCAGCGATCTGTTTGGAGGAGTCCTTCTCAATGCAGAAGAGCCTTTTCGCAACGTGAAAATCTGCCGGCGACTCGGTGACCCAATCGATTGGTCTGTGCACTTTCATGTTTACAGTGTGGAGTGGTTTAAAAATAATATAACATTCAGCGTGGACGGTAAGCTCTACTGTACAGTCGAACCAGGTCGGGGAGGATTTGCAAACCTGCAAGCACGCGGTAAGCCGCTTCCAAATAAGGAGTATTTAAAATCTGGATCTGAAATGGCGCCATTTGATCAAGAATTTTACATCAAACTCGGGTATGGTATCGGTGGGCGTCATGACTTTCCCGACGACAGTACCCTCTGGCTCCAGGAGAAGCCGTGGACTAATTCGCACCCGAAAGCTATGAAGCAATTTTGGAACAAACTAAATAGGACTTGGAACCAGTGGTTGGGCTCCGATGCAGCTTTACAGATCGATTATGTGAAAGTTTATTCTGTTTAGTCGTGAGTTTTCAAATAAATTTAAAGCGAAAAAAATTTGTGTCTTGAAATTTTTGATAACTTGAAGAAAGTTGGGAAGATTCTTGTAGATTTCTGTATTGACAGATTGTTGTGGCTTGGCGTTTGATTAAACTTGACTTATGACTCTTTGATAATCTTCGGGAAATAAAAAAGTAATCACGGAGATTCCTAAAACGCTCAATGATAATTGATGTCTGTTACAACAATCCTCAACTGTAGCTTTATCTGAAGTAAGCAACAACAAATCCGTAAGCTAAGCTTTGTATACATTGAAGAAAATAGAACTTGTTTTGCAACTTGGGAAGATCGACGTCACATGGGTTAAACCAAAATTGAAGGTTTAGTTTATTTTCGTTTCGTTTTTTTTTTATGGACGTTTAGCGATAAAGCTTTGGTGAATACAGAAATCTTAAAAGACGTTCTGATTGATGCGGGTTTTCACACTTAGCATGACTATGAATACTTTCGTTTTCACTTTAAGTACAAAAATATGACATTTGTGTTTGGTTTTCATATGGCCAGGTTAATATGAAGGTCATTCACTCTGAACTACGATATTTCGTATTAGAAAAACAAATTTACGATATTAATGATGACTAATCAAAACGTTTACGAATCGTCTAATTTAGCGAGGTTGTTAAGCGGATCTCTGACTTGCCACATTTTTATGGCTCTTCAAAATAAGTAAACAATTAAGTTCGAAAAATAAAATCAAAATGTAATTTTAAGGTTTTCCCATTCGTTTACGTTCTCATTACTTATGTAAAGTATGGCAATGTTACTTCTGCCGGAACGTTTGTTATAAATAACGATCTGCAATAGTGTTTAGTCTATTCATTGATTTCATTCATTATTTACGGGAGTGATCTTGAATGTACATTCACTTGATCGCGTTCGACTTCCAAAACACTCAAATTTGTGACACCACATTTTTTTAAGATCCCTTTGGGCCTCTACGGAAAGCAGAAAAAACTGCAAATCAAACCAAAGGTAGGCTGCTCCTCTGCGCTCCTCTGGGATGCAATTGCATCTGGCTCACCGTAGGCACAATCTCAATGGAAATGATACGGGTTTCCGAGAGATGATTTTTTTGTGGCCACTCTCTATTTATGTATAACTCCAGAGTTAGTGTTGCCAAGTTTTTTCTGAGCCAAAGCACCGTTCCTAATATTTTCAGCGTTAATTTTGATACCTTGGGCACGAACAAAATTATTTTTCCAGTTTCCCAAAAACATTTATTTAGTTCTAGTCATAAATGAGTGTTACCAAGCCTTTGTGCGTCCAATTCTGACCTATGCGAGTCCAGTATGGAGGAACATAATATAGAGTTTTCGAAAAACAGTGTTTGCGAGCTTGCACGCGATTTACAGAAGCACTCATTCCGACTTTCGTGCAAAAAAACAAAACATTATTGGATTCTAGGATTGACAACGTTATCCCGGGCTCTCTGAGGAATCATTTTGCGCGATCGGCAAATGTAATTGAGAACGAACTCATGTCGGGATTGTTTTATCCTAACCCGGGATATTTAACAAACTCAACTCAAGGGAGTTGAGGATGCATACAACCTCAGGCACTTTTGTATTTAGACGCACATAGCTTCATGTCGGACTCGAGCAATGTTCTCGTTATATACCATACTGCTAGAGTAGCAACAGACAAAAGAGCTGTAGAGCTCCTGACTGGAATTACTGTATGGGCATACCTAAAACAAATACACTAAATATTGGGAACGGCTGAATCACAGCAAATACTGGAGCACGAGAAAAAAAACTAAATAATAAATTTATTCAAGTATTTATGTACAGCAAAAAAGATGTTCCATTAAATCAGTTCAGAGGTATATGACTTAAAGGTTCCAATTTTGCAAATCACGCTTTCAGGAAAATTGTAAATATTACAGTATTTTTGATTTCTTTGGAAACCAAAGTGAATTTTAAGTTTGCTTTCGACTAGGTTTACTTGACTAAAAACCCTTTCAAAATCACCATTGGAATAGGCGTGTTTTTTTTAAACCTAGCTAGCCAGTCGTTCATTTAGACGATTCCCAGCTACTCATAACCAGCCGATTTTATATCTCTCCATGACATTAGCAGTCAACTTTCAAACTGCTCAGTAGTTAACCAAATTCTTTTTTTATATTTTCTGTCGTTTATGTAGATAAAAAATTCATCGATATTTGTTGTGGTGAACCCGGATCCTTGCACGACAGCAGAGTGCTACGAAGATCGAACTTATACAGATTAGCCGACTCACATTATTTTCAGCTGTTTCCCTCAAGTACCTTCATTGTGGGAGACTCAGCGTATCCTGCTACCAACTGGTTTGTGCCAGTATTTAAAGATAATGGAAGGCTTACAGAGCAACACAGATCTTTTAACTATCTGCATTCCGCAACGCGAATTGTAGTGGAGAACGCTTTTGGGTTGCTTAAAGGAAGATTCAGAAGGCTTCTGAAGTTGACTGAATAAAAGGACTTACGTTCGGTAACAAAACTTGTTTTAAGTGCATGTATTATGCACAATATATGCATCACAATGAACGATGAGTACTCAGTCGGAGTTTCTGAAGAAGATGCTATTGGTGTCGAAATAAATTCAAATGATTCTATAGCTGGTGGAACTGTGAACAGACAGCAAACTTTATTCACTGATCTAGCCGAAAGAAATATAATCTGACAACTGTTTTTAAATCAATAAAATCCAAAAATTCTTAATGGTTAAACGTTTATTTTATTTTTTCTATTTGTCTAAAATCTTTTTTACGATCTCCATCTGTTGTCTTCTCCTCTCTTCTTTTTCTGCCTGCACCTCCATCCACTGGTCAAGATCTTATTACTTACCACTACTACTTCAAGTGCTCCAGTGTTAATTGTGTTCATATTTGAAATAATCGGTCGCGTTGTCTCTTGCGGCTTTGTAGGCTCTTAGCAGCGTCTTTTGACTTCCAGATGCGCAATGGTTGTGCTGGAGTCCTGTTAATATTTATAAATAGTTATTGAAGGAATTTATTAATTTTACATAATTGAAAAAAAAAAACAAATAACACGCACAACATCCCTGGATGAAATCATGTCTTCCAAAACATAAGCGTATTTCTTACGCCGGTGGTGCACGAAGTCTTCCTTCCTGCACTATTCGAGCAGGGCTTCTGTTTCTTCCTTGGTTCAATTTTTCTTGCTGTGTGAAATTTATTTTCTTATTTTATTTTAATCATTCATAAACAAAATAAATACCTTTTTCCTTGGCCTTCCATTTTGGTGCACAGACTACCGTCAAATGTCAAAAGAACAGAAAAATTTCATAATTACCAACGTCTATATAAAAAAAAATTGCTTTCTGTGCCACCTAGCAATGGGATATCGTAAGATTCCTAGCCAGTTGCTTTTGGCTGGCGATAATATCAAGAGTTGTCGCCAGCAGGTTCTTGTATTTGTTTTACGTGTAAAAATTGACTTTGCTAGCAACTACTGGCTGGCTAGGCTTCAAAAAAACACGGCTAATGTGACAAACAAGGTAGGTTTCAGCGTTGAAAAACGGAGTTTATGAAGCACTAAAAATAAAATGAAAGCACTAAAATAACGCCCTAGCACTAAAATGATATTTTGGGCACTGAACAATTTTTTTGAGTACTGAAATTAACGCTGAAAGCACTAAATCGGCAACGGTGGTCAAGAATGCTGCGCACAGCCAATAGCTCTTTTGACTTCCATCTAAAGCCTCTCTCAAAAATTCCCTTTACTCGCCAAACCATCTCCCTCCATCCTCTTAGTTTTAAGTTCATTTGTTAGTTTTAAGTTTTAGTTTTAAGTGTTTTGAGCTCGAATTAAGCTAAATAAAAAAGTCCGGGTGCACCCCGTGCCTTAATAATAATATTACAATATTGTGCATTGCATATTGCATTATCACCCGAACTTAAGGCGTATGCAAAATTTCAGCTCAATGGGGATACCACCAAATGGTCAAAAAATGGATCGCAAATTTTGAAGCCAATTAAATTAAAGCCTGTAAAAATGACAAGTCTTAAATCCTACAAACTGTTACCAATAAAGACCTCTGAAAGGCGTTTTGTAAAAATGCATCACCGTTTCGTATTAAAAAGTGTTCATGTAGAAGCCAACATCTCAAGCTTGGGCTTAAATACACGTGCTGAGGGATGAGTATCAATTAAAAAATATTAAGTGGAGAAGTCAACTCATTCGAGTAACAAATTAACTTTTAATTGCAATTCAACGTAAATAAGTAATTATTTTAAAAATTCTGTTAACTGTGATCGGGTACTTAAAACCATAGATTAAGTTATAAATAAACTTTAAAAAAATGTATTCCATGCCAAGCCAACCTGCACTTTCTTCTTTCTTCACATAAAATTCAGATGAAGAAAAACAGGTCCACTTAAAAATAAGGCCTTTCGCCCATTTCGCCTTAAATGACTCACCACTATTTCGATGTTCGAGTACAAATCTTTCAACAAAAAAAAACTCTAAGATGTTTTGGAGGTCAAGTCTATAAATCTTGTCACATTTGAAAAGAGCCTTACTGATAAAATTGAAAACAACAAACACACAAAAATAGAAATCAAAAAAAGAAAAGAAAAAAAACCCAATTTCAGATTAATCAAAAAAATATTATTCATGTTGTTTTTTTTTAATTGATACTTTAAACTGCGTACACTCGAACATAATCAATTTGCAGTTCGGCACCGGTTCCCAACCACTGATTCAAGTTTCGCTTCTTTGAATTCCAGAAGGCTTTCATTGATCTCGGATGCAAATTAGTCCAGGGTTTTTTCCTCAGCCAAAGTGTAGAATCATCTGGGAAATCCTTATGACCACCGATGCCATAGCCTAATTTAATGTAAAACTCTTGATCGAATGGTGCCATCGTAGAACCGGTTTCCAAGTATTCCTTATTGGGCAGGGCTTTCCCATCGGGCATTATGTTGGAAAATCCATCGGAACCGGGCTCAATTTTGCAGTATTCCGTACTATCTACACTAACGGAGATTTTATCTGGCAACCATTCCAAGCTATAAACATGGAAATCAGCTGAATAATCGACCGGTGGTCCACTTTTTTTACACAATTTCGCACTACGGAACGGCTCCTCGGCGTTGAGTATAACACCGCCATAGAGATCATTGGTCAAATCACCACCAGCACTGCGAGCAAACGCAACTCTCATCTGTCCAGATTGATAGTTCTTGGCACCGTAACGCTTCTCGACCGGCTCGAGGAAAATCTGAGGGAATACCCAATCGGCATTTGGCATTTTAGCACGAATCTCCACTCGGCCATATTTGAAATTAAATGCCTTAGTCGAGAACTGTGACGATATAAATGGAGGCAGGATGTCAAAGGTATTGGCCGGTCTGGCGCAATCGTCTGTGTCCAGGATACCAGTGCAATTTGGTCCCAAATTGAGCTCTCTTTTCAAAGAGTCATCACCATAAGTGCGCACAGTGGCTGTTGGTTTGATAGACACCATTCCATTGCGAACTTTAAGAACTTCATTGTTAGTCAAATAGATGACAAATTCATAGTCCGGCTGAGTTGTGAAGCGTCTCTCCTGCAACCATACGTCATCGCTAAGTTTATTGCCATTGAAATTCTCCTCGAAGAGTATCTGACCAGCACAGCGCACCGGTATTCCATTATTTGTAGTGGAAACACTGGCCCGACAATCCCGGGGCGCATCAGTTACCGTCGAAATTGTTTGCTGGGTGACTGGTGGTGTCACCGCTCCACCAGGTTGCGACTCATACTTTGTAACAACATAGACACCATCATCCTCTCTGTAGCCGAGGCCATTGTAAATCGCATATGTCCAGTAGTATATTGTGTCTCCCAATTTCAAACTTGATTCACGATCTTTGAAAATAAATCTGCCGTTTTTAGGTTTCAAAATATCTCTGGACCATTTGCCTCCCTCCAAGCCGTCCATTTCTTCATTGAGTTTGCCATGGAAGGCAAAAAGCGTTACACCATCTTCGGCGGGAATCGAGACTTCGAAACCCTTGGGGTAGAATATTTTAAACTCGGCCTTTGGAACCTCATAGGCAAACAAAACCGAAACCAACGACAAAAACGCAATTACAAACAACTTTGACATTATATTGAATTCGTTTGTGGGACTGCAGAGCAGGCACAACCGCTAGATTCAAGATTTTGCGAACAACTGAATGCTTAGAGCTTCGATCGGTTATTACTTAAACCTGTCCCAGGTCACCGGGTAGACTTACTCGTACATCAGATAAGAAAGAAGCAGCGTCGCGTTGATGTGATTCAAATGAGAATTCGTGAGAGTGCTTCCTGGCCTGCTGGAAACTCGTTATTGTCTCAGTGTCAATAGCAAGACTTTATTAACAACGTATATATGCTTGTACATTAATAGAACTGTATGTGTTATGGACAATCAAAACCAAGTTGAAGAAGGGGGATGCACCTTAACGTTGATGAGACTTAGGAATGCTTAACTACACGGAAAGAAATTGTGTGAAGAAAATTTGGCAGAGCCATATTTGAAGTTCGTGACTCAGTGGTTAATCCGTCGGAAGGTATGTTGAGGTTCAAGCCTGGCAATTTGGTTTTTTTTTCACGGCTTAAATAGTGAGTTATAATTGGAAGTCCTCCGGTCATGATAAAAGCTTCTGTAGCCACTCAGAGTCAGCAGTAAACTGTTGATCTGACTCCTTAATTTAAAGAAGAACTTGCAAGAAGAGTATTTTGTAGAGCACGATTCTGGTCCTTCAAGCTTGGAGCTTTAATGCCATTTGTTTGGAAAAACAGAGGAGACATCGATGGCCTATGAGTCATGTCGTCATTTGTTGAGTTGATAACTGTGCCGAAATAAATTAACAACTTTACTTCTTCAATGTTAAAGCTGTCGATTATTATGTTCGACAGTTCGAGACACTTAGGTAACCTAATTCAATTGTGTATTGAGTTCCTCGGTTTGACCTGAGTCCGCTGTCATCTTCTAGCTTAAGGCGATATAAAGCCTTCTACTGAGCATCACACGGTCACATTGAAGAGTCCGAAACTTCTTAAATCGCTTTACTGGCGCAAATAAAACGATAAGATTCGATTCTTCAGTTACCAAATATGAGGGGTGTACATAAGTAATGGCTGCTTCTCATTTTGTTTCAATTGTTTCTGGTAGTTACGAAACCAAGTCCGCAAAGTCAAATATCTAAGAGGACTTGCGACTTGACTAGAATTCATTATCAAGTCCAGCTCTCCCAAAGCTATGCACTGGCTGAACACAACGGCAAATAAGTTGCAAAGACTTGAATGTCTTGGAATAATAGGTGCCATGCGTACCTGCCCTACAACAGCTCTAGAAGCTTGAGTCAGACTATCTCCATTACCTAACTTCATCTGGAAGATAGCTGCCAGCGACCTATTGAGTCAAATTAGGATTCTGAAGTTGAAGCTGGAGTCACGCCATTGAGAGCTGCGCCAGACACAATCTCCTCAAGGGTATTAAGGGTGCTAGAAATCAAATCTTTTCAACCAGGCAGCCAGACAACCAGACAGCACAAGCCTAATGGTAGTCCAACCCACTGGACTATTAAACGGTCATATGTTTTACGTTGCACAACAAAGTGAAGTTGGGCTGGGTTCCTGAACACAAGGGGGTTTGCAGAAAAAGAATCTGCAGATGAACTCGCTGGGTCTGGCTCGGAAACTGCTTTCATAGGTCCTGAACCATATGTAAGTGTCAATAAACGAATGGGAAAACAATATTCGCCTAGACCACTGGACCAATGGGGAAGGTCTTACATCAGGCCTTGTTTCTATAAGGAAAAGGACGAAACATCCGAAAGCATTTTATGCGCAGGTCCGGCACTACACTGGTTAAGGAAATGTATTTTCCACAGGAGGTTAATTTCTTCAGTGGAACTAAAGAGATACACTTCAAAAGCCATACTATCTTTCGAAAGCTTAGCAGAACGTCTTCTGGTTTAAATCTTAGCCCTCGATACAATATCGATATATCGCAAAAACCGGCTTTTTTCGTGAGTTTTTGTGGACTGTAGCCAAAGTTTTTGAAATGCACTTTTTTTCGTGATTTTAAATATTATCTCAACTGAGCTATTGATCTTCACACATGCTTCAAAATCACCACATTTTCAGTGAATTTGATAGAAATAGATCTCTTCAGGTCGCGGTGTTTTTTGCCAATTCGGCATGGGTTGTAAAAATTGAAAAAAAAGTTAGTCCGGCTAATTATGACCCCAAACAAAACGCGCGTGACTGGCTTAAGGTCATGATGCTGTTTTATAGATTTTGAAAATGAGTTTGTAACAATCAGTAAAACAATGATAGTTAAAAGTTAGACTTAACTTATAGAGATGTGCCACTAGGGACTTTACTCGGTCCTATTATATTCATATGAAATGATTATTTTTAGTTAGTTAGTTAAGTTTATTAGTATTAATTCAATACTTTACATAATCCATATTTACATTCGATTAGATCTATTTAAATTCAGTCTTAGGCTCTTTAATTTATTTCAATTCATTAATTTTTAAATATTGTTATCACTTTACATAATTCATATTTACTACAATAATCTATATTTACATACAAATAGATTTATTTAGAATTCAGTCTTATGCTCTTTTAAGAATTTCTTTTTATAAAATCAATACATTTTTTTTAAATATTCTTAAATTCTTCTCATTTTTTATATCATTTGGTAGTGTGTTGAATAAATTAAATCCTTTATAAATGATAGTATTTTGGGCGGTTGTTGAAGTTTGGATACGCAACCTAAAGTCATCTATATTTCGCAGTTGGTAAGGCTGCGCATCTCCCACGCGTCTGACTTCACTCGTTAAATATCCAGGTGCAGCACCATGTTTGATTTTAAGAACGGCCAATAATGTGTTATACTCTAGCCTCTGCTTGACGTTCAGCCATTTAAGTGCCTCCAACATAAAACTTATTGGGGTACATCTATTGCATCTCAGGATACTCCTCATCGCCTTGTTTTGCAGCTTCTGAAGCCTTTCTATTTGGCCTTGATTGCAGCACGAAAAGAGAATTGAGGCGCAGAACTCAAAATGGGATTTAACAATGGTATTATATACCATTATGGCTGTCATATCGTCCATTTGTTTTCTGATCCTTTTGAAGAAACCTATTTTTTTTTCCTATTTTCTTGCATATATAGTCTATGTGTTCATGCATCTTTAGCTCCTTGTCAATAATCATACCCAAATATTTAATACTGTTAACATTTTCGATTTGTTTTCCATTTATCACGATTTGTGTTTGGCTCTGTAGATTTATTTCTATTAATTTAGTTTTTTCTTCGTTCAGTTTTAATTTGTTCATCTTCAGCCATGTGATTAATTGATCAATATCAAACTTAATTTTATTTCTGCATTCATTTGCATCCTTTCCCTCGGCGTAAATAAGCGTATCATCGGCGTATAAAAGAATTTTGCAATACTTTATTACTTTTGGCATATCGTTGATATAAAGAATAAATAATAATGCACCTAAAATCGATCCTTGCGGCACTCCTTGTTTGACTTCGGTGGAATCGGACACGCTACTATTTACTTTAGTCCATTGTACCCTATAAGTCAAAAATGATCTAAACCATTCCAGCTCTTTATCTTGAAACCCGTACTTATACAATTTTGCCAAAAGTATTTTCTTATCGATTGTTTCAAAGGCACGTTTGAAATCAAGGGCTATTGCTATTATTTTATTTTTCTTTCCGCCACCTTTCCATTCATTTACAATATAATTAACCGCTGCCTCACACGAATAATTTTGTCTGTACCCGGATTGATAAATCGACAAGATGTTATTGCCTTCCAGATATTCTACCATCTGTTGTTTGACCACCGTTTCAATAATTTTTTCAATCGTTCGAAGCGTATTGATGGGTCGAAACTCTTCCATTTTGGTCGTGTTCGGAACTTTTTCCACCGGCGTAATCATCGAATCCTTCCATGAACTTGGGAACTCCCCCGTTGAGAGTGATTTATTAACTATGGTAAGCACTGTCTGTCCTAAAATATCCCAGTTGTCTATGATAACTTTGGGGCTTACTTTTTCAAAGACTGCTTTATTTTTTAGGTTTTTAAAAAACTTTTTTTAGTTCGCTTATCGTTAGTTCTCGGAATTTGAATTTGCATCCGATTTCATTTATATTGTTTGTGTAATCGACGTCTTCAATTGATTTAAAAATTTGCTCAACACTATTCACATAATAGTCGTTAAATTTGTTTGCTATATCGGACTCATCTCTATATTCCTTACCCTCAAAATTGTTTGCATTTTCATGGATACTAACATTCATGTTGTATGATATGTCAAATTCTCTAAGTTTACGCGTAAAGAGGTCTTTCTTGTATCTGTAGACTTCTCTCTTGTTCCGGTCAACGTGTTTGTTCTTTATTGCGTTTATGTAGATATCTATACTTTCATGGTCTGAAATCTTATTTTTGGCATTTGTGGAGACTGTAAGATTGTGCATATTTGAAACTACATAATCAATTATGCTGTTTGAAGTTGCCGTAATTCTTGTATAATCCGTCATTTTTTGTGATAAACAGTTATCATCCAGTATCCTTTTTATCTCTTTCTTATAAAGTTGATTCTCGCTCCAGTCTATATTGAAATCTCCTGCAATTATTATGTTTCTTGGTATTTCGTTTAACTTTTCGATGTATTCCTTTAAAAAATCACAAAACTCTCTTTCCGAGCTTTTTGGTGCTCTGTATACGGCTACTATGATTAGTTCCATGTTGTTGCATTCACATTTGCAAGCTAAAAGCCACCTTTTGTATTCGACTGATTTTTCAAACAGCTTTGTAACTTTCCAATTCCTTTTGATGTAGATTGTAGTACCCCCTGTATGTGCTGAGTTCGAGAAACAAGAAATTTCATTATAACCTTTAATTTTTATGTTAATTATTTTGTCTACTACTTTTTGTTCGACAAGGTGTGTTTCGGATAAAATCATAAACTCATACTCTTTACTGTCTGCTAATATTTCTAATTATTTTTATGCTAGAAATATTTTCTTTAAAATCAGCAATAAAACAAACACCATTGACTCACTGAACATGTTTCAATCGCTTATGTCATCTGTCTGCCAATCGAGTATCGAATTTTAGCTTTCATTTTCATCGGTCAGATGTGAAAAATTGTGAAAATTCCAAATTCCTTACAGCCTGCAAAAAAAGCCGCTTATTATTGCTGTTGAAAACGAGAATGTCGTCCTATAGAATCGGTATTTTCGGACGACAATTGATCCGAAAAAGTATATCGCAACCACTTAGAGTGCATGACATCCAACAAATTCGCAGATTTGCTGCGTCGGGAAAATCACCCCGATGGAGTAATCTCAAACTGGGACTGGTAAGTGCGGCTTTGGGTGCAGTCGCTGGAGCTGGCTATTCTATCTACACCGAATGGACGGACAAGGGCTCGCACAAGGAGCATGAAAGAATCGAAGCCAAAGTCATCAGCCAATTACCAAACATCAGAATAACAAAGCGATACGTCAATCCCAAGGACACCTCCGGCTTAGATCTGATCCTGTTTCAATTCCAGACATGTCCCTTCTGTTGTAAAGTTAGAGCATACTTGGACTATATGGGTATCTCTTATTCGGTTGTAGAAGTGGATGCTGTGTTACGTCAGGACTTGAAATGGTCTGAGTACAAAAAGGTGCCTATGGTATTGGTCCGACGCAAAGATGGAAAATACGTTCAGCTGACTGATTCCAGTACAATTATTTCCATTTTGGCTTCATACATGAATGATCCGTCTCAACTGGACACAGGTGAGCTAGTCAAGTTCTATCCACAAATCTCGTTCTTCGACGATGCTGGCAAAAAGAAGCTGGACATTATGAACAAATACTTCTTGATGTATCAGGACAAAGTGCCTAAGGGCTCCAGTATAGCTGACCAAGAGTAAGTAGCCAAAGTTTACAAGTACTCTGTTACATGTTGTGTGTGCTTAACAGAAACGAACGGAAATGGAGAACATGGGCCGATAGTCATCTTGTGCATTTGATCTCGCCGAATTGCTATAGATCACGAGCAGAAGCCTTTGAAACGTTCGAGTGGTTTTCGGAAGCGGGCGAATGGAGTGTTCATTTTCCCAAGTGGGAACGCGACTTAATGGTGTATGCGGGTGCCACTGCGATGTGGTTGATTGGTGGAATGTTGAAAAAACGCTATGGGCTCTCAGACGACGTTCGGTCACACATCTACGATGCGCTGGACAAATGGACAACAGAATTGGAGAAGAAAAATACTAAGTTTATGGGAGGGAAACAACCAAATCTGGCAGATATATCAGTCTTTGGCGTTCTGAGCAGTATGGAAGGATGTCAAGCCTTCAAAGATTGTTTGGAGAACACTAAAATTGGTAAAAGTGGATTTTTTCACAATTGGTTTAAGTATATTTGCAATTTTGTATTTCAGGTGCGTGGTTCTATGGAGTCAAAGAGTTAGTGACCAAAGGCCGTGGAACACTAATTCGAGAACGCATTGAAGGGTTGTTGCCATTAGATAAAACGATGAATGTTGCCTAAAAGCCTAGTATTAGTTCTTATTTACTTAGATACGATTAAGTTAATTATTTGAGTACTTCTCCTTATGATTTTCCATCAGAAAAACAAATCAAAAGTGCAAATAAATGCATAAATTATATTATTGGCGGGTGAGACATGCACCATGACTAGTATCTCCGCCAGTAAAGTGCGTGCATTCGATATGTACTTAAGTGAATATGCGATGCGCTTTCGCGCATATTGCTCAAAAATGTTTCAACTATGCGTAATCAAATAAATATAAATTATTACTGAATTTTGTTTTTGTTTTTAAAAATCCTTACGCAATCAAAAGCAATAAAGATTAAACGAAAAGGTCAAGTTCCCGGCTTCTTTCCACACTTGAAGCCCGCAGCATTTAATCTTCGAATTAAAATGAACCTGTGAACAGAGGAATATTGATTACGTTGAAATAAAGCTTTGTCTTAGCATTCAATCTCAGACCGTTGGAAATAGTATATTTCGAATAATAAACGGTGATATAAATTCTTAGTTTATAAAACTTTTGTAGAATCGAAATTCTCAAAGACCATTGGCACACCACAAATAAAAATACACATTTTACTACTAGCACACTGATACACTTGTTCTTGGTCAATGACAATATTGAAACACTTTTATCCGCCCCAGCTCTTTCGAAACATCACATTATATTAGCGATCTTTGAGAAAACAAAGCGTAGTCAGCAACAAATTCACTCATATAGGGATTTTAAAAATATAAATAATCATCCTTTGGAGGAAGATGTTTTGAGAGTTAATCGGCAGCAATTATATTACATGACCTCACCAGGCTCACAAACCAAATACTAACCTAGTTCAATACCCATGTTCCACTTTCAACTGGGCACGTTAAAAGCTATAAGGTGTCTTGGTATTTTTTAGCGAATGGAAAAAATATATATATTTTCTTTCTTAACAATTAGCAACAGTAACAAAACATTCAGACTTCCCCTAAAATGAAAAAATGCACTTTTCCAAAAATCACCTACACCCGAACACAAGATAAGTCCTCCTTAGGGCGAGTCTTTAAATGCCTCATTTAAAGCATTCAAATTCCTTTCATTGACACATTCGTGCAAATCATTGCGTCCCATCAACGAAATAACCATCTTAAATGTACTCCAGATAGTGTCAGACATTTGGTTAGAAAAGCCACCTGCATTCGTAGTGTCGGGCAACCCCGATCTTACACTTGTAGTAGCTTGTAAATTTAAAGCCGTTAATAAATGTTCAGCTGCCTGCTTGTATGCAGGTTCATGCAGCACACACCAACGTTATAGCGTACACGAATGAAACCCGGTTCAATTTCCAATGCGCTCTGATAAGTCTCGCAAGCATCTACGGATCGATTGCCGTTTGCTAAACTAGCACCAAGACGGTTCCATATCTTGGCATTTTCCGGTCGCACATGCAAAGCAGCTCTAAAGCAATCAACGGCTTTGTCAAATTCAGATGACAAGTTGAAGAGAACTCCCAAAGCTTCCTGAACTTCAGCGTCGATTTCATTTGGATTTAGTTTGACGGCTTCTAAGAATAAATTTTGAGTTTCCTTCAATTCAGGTCCTCGGACCAAAGAACTCATCAAATTGGCTTCTTCTGTTGGCCGGAAAAGACTTTCAGGCACAAGATGATTGTATTTTGGATGGTATCAGAGATTTTATCGCATGACTCTGTAAACTCTCATTGGTGTAGGAAACAGCCAGAGCCATTAGAACACGCATGTTGTTTGGCTTAAGAGCAAGGGATTGTTTGAGTGCAGCAATGCATTGGGGATCCATTTCGTTTTCTGCTTGAGAAATTCCAAGAAATTCCCAGACCTCTGCTTTTTGTGGCTCTTTTTTGGCGGCAGCCTCAAAGCACAGTACTGCACTTGGAATGTCACCTTTAGCAAGAAACTCTTTACCCTTCTCGAAAGCATTCTCAACATCCGTCATAGGATTTTCCTCCATAAAACTGTACTCTTTGTAGGGGTCATACAAATCTGTGTAATCCGAAAGCCAGGGATGTTCCGTGCTTCCATCTTCAGATAGCTTCTGCCATTCGTCTTGAAGGCGCTGCCAAAACTTGTTATTATAGTCGGTAGCAGATTTCTCATTGTCTTCCTTAAACGTTTGAAATTCATTTATCCAATCTTCCGTTGATGTAGTCGCTTGACCACTAACTGCACCGAGCTCATGATCTCGAAGCGCTGAAACTGGTGGGACGTATCGTGGGCAAATCGCTAGATATGGTGCGCGAGGAAGGGTTTACATTTGAGGTTCATCGTTCATATCGAAAAAAACACACGCACGTAAGTGACATTCTCTTGGACTGGTTGGACATTGACCATGTTTTGTTGTTGCCACAAATCGTTATATTGAACTGTTGGTGCACATGCTGTTGCAAAGTCCGGATTGAACTCCTTAGTCCATTCGCTGCTGTGGCGTGTCACCTCATCAATAACCCTTGGAGCGTTTATAACCTGAGATTGAAAGCGCTGTGCTTCAATTTCTCGCATCATTTGGAATGTCTGCGGAGGTCCCGAGACTTGTCCCAGAAACTCATTGACCAATTGATCCTCTGCCATTCCCGGTCGTGACTCAAATGGAGCGCGACTGCCAGAAAAGCCTTCCTCTTTGTGAGCATTATCTCTAGAGAACTGGCCACCAAGCTGCATTAGTGGGTTAACACCACCACAATCGCCTTCAACCAACTGTCGCAAAGACATATTCGCTTAGTTTACTTTCCCGCTCTAAATATAATCTTGTCAAGCCTAAGATAACCAATTATTTTAGGGCAATCGAAGGAAAAGTTTAATATTTATCGAGTACGCAGTGCATTGAAGTTTTCTCTTCTGCACAGATTTCTGATCTTAAAAAATTAGTCGTTACTTAGCCAACGTAATGAGTTTAATTCCAAAAAAAAATGGTTTGAGTTCGAGTAGGCCATCTCAAGATAAAAACAAACGTAGGTGCCTCCACCAACAAATTAAATTTGTGTTTTGAAAACATCATTCACTAGACAAATGCATTGCAAACTAAAATACGAGCCCCGTAGGGATATATTTGTTTTTGCATTTTTGAATCATTTAAAAAAAGAAGATTTGCGAATTTAACATAAGTAGACTTTTCTCTTGAACCAAGCTTTCATCCGCTTTTGAAAAAAAAAAAAATACTCTTGAAGCCAAAGCTTGGCTCGAAAAATCTTATTCGGACTCAGCACCAGGAAGATGAAGAGGTTATCGCCGAAACTGAATCCTTATTTGAGGCCAAAGTCAAGTCGTACTATAAAAATGGTATCAAAAAATTGTATGACCGCTATAATCGTTGTATCGTCCGCGAATGCAAGCATATTGAATTACAAAATCATTAAATCAGTATTAGCCAACGAACCTTTCAGCCCACCTGTTATATTATTACCTTTCTTCGATTTTTCAATTCATATGTAATAATAATGGATTTTAATAACAATTTTACTATTATTAAGATTGTTGCAGTTTAATGAAAAAGATACAAAGTTTTTAATGTATCTAAATGTAAAGGCCTACAAAGGGACGACATATTTTGGCACCAAACATTCAGACATTTAAAAACTTTTCGCATGCTCCTAAATGACCAGAAACCGAACAATGAAAAAATCGAGCTTAAAAAGCTGATAGCAAGATAATTTTTAGAAAACGAACAAAGCAGCGATTTCAAATAAGTTTGATTTCTCAGCTATCATCGTTTTGATTTTTAAGAATACGAACTAAACTATGCATTTAATTGGTTCAATTATCAAAAGGCAACCATATTGGGGGGTCAAAAAGATCCTGATAATCACAGTAGGTAATAGGACTACCGGTTGAAAATGTCGTTATTGCAGACAACTTCAAATCTATTACTCTGAGGTGAATTTTGACCATGACAGCTGTCACATCAGAAACTTCATGTCATTGTCTAATTATTTCAGTCTAGGTTATTGTTCATTAGTGAAAACACGCAAGTTTTTGTAAAGCCGTAAAATGTCTATATTCGTGCCATCAAAACAACATTTGTGGGAAGTTGTAATATGCTTCTTTCATTTAAAGAAAAATGCAACTTAAGTGCATCAATTGCTTACCGAAGCTTATCCGGGCTATACTATAGACGTTAGAATGTGTCAGCGGTGGTTTGAGCGGTTCAAAGATAGTGATTTCGACACCGAAGACAAAGAACGCCCCGGGCAGGTGAAAAAGCTTGAAGACCATGAATTGGAGGCATTGCTCGATCAAGATCCGTCACAAACGTAATAAGAACTTGCAAAATCACTTGGCGTCGCTCAGCGAACCATTTCCGATCGTTTGAAAGCAATGGGAATGATCCGAAAGGTAGGACATTTGGTGCCGTATGAATTGAAGCCACGAGACGTCGAACGCCGTTTTTGCATGTCCGAAATGCTGCTTGAACGCTACAAAAAGAAGTCATTTTTGCATCGAATCTTCACTGGTGATGAAAAATAGGTACATTACGATAATCCAAAACGTCGGGCAGCGTATGGATACCCCGGACATGCCTCAACATCGACGGCCGTTCAGAATATTCATGGCCTGAAGGTTATGCTGTTCATTTGGTGGGACCAGAAGGGTCTTGTGTATTATGAGCTGCTGAAACCGAATGAAACAATCACAGGCGAGGTCTACCTACGACAATTGATGCGTTTGAACAGGGCACTGAAGGAAAAACGCTCGCAAGACACGGTAAAGTTATTTTGCAACATGACAATGCTCGGCCACATGTTGCAAATGTCGTCAAAACTTACCTTGAAACGCTCAAATGGGATGTCCTACCCCACCCGCCGTATAATCCAGACCTTGCGCCATCCAATTACTATCTCTTCCGATCGATGCAACATGGCCTGGCTGACCAGCACTTCCGTCATTTCGATGATGTCAAAAAATGGATCGATTCGTAGATTGCGGCCAATTCGGTCAAATTTTTCAGAACGGATATCCGTGAATTGCCAGAAAAATGGGAAAAATGTGTGGCTAGCGATGGGCAATACTTTGAATATTGAATTTATATCTAATTTTCCTCAATAAAGCATTGATTTTTGAAAAAAAAAAAACGACATTTTCAATAGTTTGTCCTATTATATCTTCTTGGAAATCACGCTGGCAGTATTTCATAGCCTTATATTCCTGCAAGATCAATTAAGGTGACCATTAATGATAGGTGCTCGCGTTCCCAATGACTTATTGGATGGTTTTGCTTTTCCATGCATGGTAATTCCAAGATCATCTTGATTGACTTGACTTCACGACCTCCAACAATAGTTGAGTAAGATGTAGCTTTTAACCTTGCAAGACACTCAGCAGGTCCGATTGGGTTGGAGATGAAATGTGTCCACTTCCTCGTCAACTTGTGTTCAATAGCCAAACGTATTGATTGTCTTTTGAAAATATTCTCTGAGTTTTACGCGATCTTCTCCTATGCAGTTCTCAGTATAAATGATGAAGTTCACCTTGGAACCTTCACGTTTTCTTTCCGCGTGTCAGTGTCAGTTTCCAGTGTCAGTTATTAGGATCCATTTCTACTCACAAAAATTCTTTCATGTAAAAATAGAATAGACATTTTCTCTTTTTTTTTTGCTTTGCTCGTTACTCTGACCAGCCATCATCTTTGCACCCTTACGTGCTTTTTACTCTTTGCTCTTAGGAATATCGCCGCTATGCTTTGCACACTGCTTCTTATTTATCTTGTCATATGTGACTGGATTCAAATCACAACAGTGCCTATAAATACTGTGGTCTGTGACGTTTTTATTCTCTCTTTCAATCTTTTCCAACAGCTTCTGTTGTGCGCCGACGTCGGCTCTCTCTACTCAATCAGCTGCTGTGAGTTTGATCAATCAAATCGCGTTGCTTCCGAGGGACCCCACTCAATGATTAATACCACGACGAGTATAGGAACAGATCCACACTACTCCAGTGTACCGATGACAGTCCAAGTGCTTGGAGCTATGTCACTTGAATGATATCATTTGTATTTGACGAATATTCGACCGCGTTTTTGGCTTTATCCGCCTTAGTTGTGGTGTACTCTAAAGTTGCATTTATTATTATTACTATTATTATTTGCAATGTTTAGCAACGTTTGTCCGCGTGTTTTTCAAGCAGTTACAACAATTGCCAAGGAATTGCAACAACCTTGCATATTATCACGTTCACTGAGTGCCCGGACAGTCGTTGATACGAAATCGAAAGCAATTAATGCTGATTCAGTATCTGAGTCCCGACCTGTTGCTACTTATCAGGTAAATAAATGTCGTGT
The DNA here is from genome assembly GCA_963555765.1 of Orthonevra nobilis. Lineage (NCBI taxonomy): Eukaryota > Metazoa > Arthropoda > Insecta > Diptera > Syrphidae > Orthonevra > Orthonevra nobilis. The sequence goes on along the minus strand of OY743225.1, from coordinate 109,700,619 downwards.
TCAATCTGTTTGATGGTTTTCAATTAACCATTGAAATGTGCTTACAATTACCACGTATCTGGTTTCTTTTTTAGAAGTCTGTAGAGACGACGGCAGCACCACTAACAGATACTTTCGGACGACACCACACATATCTGCGTATTTCCTTAACAGAACGATGCAATTTGCGCTGTAAGTAGAAAAATAATGTAGTACATAATTATCCCTACTTGAACTTATGTAACTTGAGACTGTTTAAGATAAGATAGGCAAGTAAATAATCACTACACAAATTATGATAGGTAAGAAAAATCAGATTGCGAAAGTCACCAGCAAAGTGTTGCCAGACGAAATGTTTTGTGTCCTTTGGAGAGGGTATAAAAAGAAACCGCGATTCTTGATTTATTAAACTCTAAAGTTGCATTAATTATGGAATTCATATGATTAACACTGCAGTCATTTCAATTCATATCATTTGAGGGCTTCCGTACACAGAGGGTTAAAAAAGGAACCCTATTTCTAAGCCCCCTCTGTCCGTTCGTCCGCGTGTCACAAAGCTGTTTCTTCTTAATAATTACAGGGAATCACTTGCAATTTTCACAGAAGGTCTACTGCTGCTGCCGCTATAACAACAAAAAATGGTGGGAGCCGCTTCGTTGATAGAAGTAGTTGTGTCAGCAGAAATAGTCATCGTCGATAAATGGCAGTGACATCAGTTGTGAGCTAAGGAAGGCCACGGAGGCATCTTTGATGTAGGTCAGGAGGACGGCGGCACGCTTGCGGTTGCTCGGCTGAGCTCGTCCGACAGGGTAGTCCTTGTCCTCCTTTCCATGCATCTCCTGCTCAACAGCAAGGAAAAGGTCGTGCCAAAGAGAGGGAGAGAGAGAGAGAAGAGAGAAAGATCATAGAGCGAAAGCGGAAATTCGGTGTTCAGGATTACCTTCTGAATGGGGATCTAAGTGAAACGATCAGGGGACCAACTTACCCTAGTTATCCTAAAACTATCCCTAAGCTAAACTTAAATCAAAAATGATGAATCTACCCTAATCCTAATCTACATTAAATCTATTCTAACTACTTAACTAACTAGCCTAACTACCCGAAATAACCTAAAAAAAATATAAACTAAAGCTCTACCTTAACTAACTTAATACTACCTAATGAGTCCTAGCTAAGTTGATCCCTACCCTTCCACTACAGACCCGTCATCCAGGGTCGCACCGTTCCATGAATCTGCCAGTAGATGGTGTTTCTAGCTTGGCCTTTGCTATCTCCCTGGCCAGAAATTTCGGGGGATAACTTCCAATAGTAGCATAGTCCAAAAAAAAGGTAACTGTCCGTTTGGTCCTCGTTATTTTCCTGTGGGAATATCCTAGTCTAAAGAATGGACGGCCTTCCCATTACTGCGCACACACCCACACTCACAAACAAAAAACTCACTCGCACATTTTGTTGCGAATTCTCTAAATTTTTAAAAATAAAAGAAACAAAGTTCGTAGGTAAAAGCAACGATATTATTTCTACATTTACTCCACTCTTTTCTCTTATTAAAGTTCAATGAAAACAATATAAAAAAAGGAAAATTACAAATTATACTAACTTAACACCTAACCTAAGAAAATTACAAATTATACTAACTTAACACCTAACCTAAGAAAATGAATTTATATTTTGTAGACTAAGATATAAATAGAATTTTTTAAAGTACGAGTGCCAAAGAGAAGGACATAAACGGGTAGCATTTTCTTTCCATCTTTTTGACATTTCCTTATCTCCCTCTTTTTATTTTTCAAATTTGCTTTAGGATATTCAAGAGATTTGCTCGGCCTATGTGCCAAAAAAAACACGTTGATTTTGAATTTGGTGTTAAACTAATCTTATAGTTAAAGTGAACACTGAGAATTTCAGAAATATAGTTTATCATTCACACTCAGTGCATTTGTAATTAACTTGAATGATCTTTGGACATGAGGATGTTTCGTATATGGTTTTATCGTAGATCTGTGGTTCTTCTTTTCATTCCCTCTCTCAAAATCATTATTATTAATTCGCATGCGATCAGCTGTTAAAAAAAAAAAAAAAATATCTGTCAAAATAACGCGCAACTCTAGCGCATCAAAAATTCTTCGTGTAATAACGAGCGCAACACGGAATATCATTTAAAAAGAAAATCACCGAGAACTGTGCAACGCAACGCAACAATGCTGTGTGTAATAAAAAACATAGACTTGCACACTCTTAGGAGGCGCGGAACCCTTCGTGTGAGAGCCAACTCTCAATTGTCTACTTTTTTTCTTCTAAAATTTTCTGACTTTCTCACCGCGGGCAAAGACGAACACAATAAAAAATAGATTGATCTGTTAAGTATAATGTTTTTATGAATGAATGAATTTAAAAGGCAAATTTTTGATACATCATGGTATTTCGGCCAATTTATACAAAACTTAATGACTTAAACCTTCTTATTAAACCACTCTGTCCATTGGTAAAAACCGTATGAAACTCTGTTTGATAATTTTTGAGCTTATCGCATTCAGACAGACAGCCAGGGGAACTGATTGCATAAATAGAGAAGAAACTTCTTCTAGCTCTAGCTTCTTCAGGAAACAAGTCCAGTGAAATATTGGAACGGCAGTCGATGGAATCAAATTAAAATAAAGTCAATAATTTAATTTGAGCCAAAAAGGCGAGCTTTTTTCAAATAAGTCTACGCTTTAAGCTAAGATTTTCACTCGTCTTATTATGATTTCAACCTGCTTCACATATCACTCTCATTTCCGTAAGAATGAAACGACATAATTGTTGTAACGCGAAAATAACATTTAACATTTTGCATACATTCTAACCTGAGTTAAGAAAATAAACTGTCTACTTTGAGTTAGACTCTTCATTAATTTTTCTAATTTTTAACTAAAAGGTAAATATTGCATGCCTGCCGATGGAGTGCCTCTCAGTCCGAAGTCTCATCTCTTAACGACAGATGAGATATACTACCTGGCTAAGATCTTTGTCGAGCAAGGTGTTCGCAAAATACGCCTCACCGGCGGGGAACCTACGATCCGACGAGACATTGTCGAAATTATTGGTACGTCAAGAGCTTGTCTCGAAAATCCATTATCGAAGTCATCTGTTTTACTTGTAGGAAAAATAAAGCAAATACCAAATTTGGAAAATGTCGGCATTACAACAAATGGCCTTGTTCTAACGAGATTACTAGTACCAATGCAGAGAGCCGGGTTAGACTCCCTGAACATTAGTTTGGACACTTTGAAACCGCACAAATTTGAGGAGATGACCCGACGCAAAGGTTGGGAGAGAGTGATAGCCGGACTTGATCTCGCGATACAATTAGGCTACAAACCAAAAATCAATTGTGTCCTCATGAAGAATTTCAATGAGGATGAAATCTGTGATTTTGTGGAATTCACAAAAGATCGCAATGTAGATGTACGCTTCATTGAGTACATGCCTTTCAGTGGGAACAAATGGCATACAGATCGCCTGATGTCTTTCAAGTGAGTTTGTTTTAACTGATGCTGAAAAAATGCTAACGTATTTCTTTTCGACTGCCTGCTAGGGACACTGTTGATGTCATCAAACAGACTTATCCAACTTTCCAATCACTTCCCAATGGACCAAATGATACTTCAAAGGCCTTTAAGGTACCTAACTATGTGGGTCAAGTCGGCTTCATCACCTCAATGACAGAACATTTTTGCGGGACTTGCAACCGATTGCGACTTACAGCAGATGGAAATATTAAGGTTGGACGGTTCTGCTGGTTAAAGCAAGATAACCATTGATTTATTCCAGGTCTGCTTGTTTGGCAACAAAGAGTTCTCACTTAGAGACGCAATTCGAAATAAATTTTCCGAAGAGGATTTAATTGCCCTGATATCAACTGCAGTCAAACGGAAAAAGAAGCAACATGCGGGTAAGGAAAATGGAAGGGCTTAAAAGCGGTAATACTTTCTATAAAAGATCCTTTTACTCCTTGCGGAGAGTGTTGAATATAATAACGAAAAAAACGTTAAGTGGATTTTTGTGGTCATATCCATATCCTTTTTGAATTTAAATATTGTAAGAGAATCCGAACGGGCATAAACGCCTCTTCATGGCGGTTCCTAACGCTTTTTCCCGACAGTCTTATTGCTTTTATAATGAAAAGTAGCTTGGCTATAATTCAGGCAGTTTTGTTTTAACAGACCTTCCATTTGACTGACTACGTTTGATTTAAACCCTTTTTTTTTGTTTTACAATCTATTTATTATTTTTGTAGGCATGCTGAATCTGTCTCAAATGGAAAATCGTCCGATGATACTTATCGGGGGATAGAACGCCCTGAAAATCATTTATTTTAATTTAAGCTATTTAAGGTTAGTCACAATGAGTTTCAAACTTTATCATCATACTACACGCCTCATTCGCTTAATTTCATTAGACACACAAACAAAAGTCATTCCATTGACCTAAATTTTATATAGGAATTAAAAATATGTTTCTTTTTATTCCAGTTCGCCAACATTCTTCGCAATCACAATGGAACAATAGTTCACATCAAGCCTCACTACTTAACCATGTTTCGCCTGAGATTAGATGTAATCAAAAACGTTTTAGTCACCTAACACATACTGATGCTGAGGGAAAGGCTAGCATGGTAGATGTTTCTGGAAAAGCCGTCTCTGACCGAGAAGCCACTGCGAGGGGTATCGTAGAGGTTGGTCCAAAGATAGCTGAGCTAATTCATAATAACAATATGTCGAAAGGTGGTGTCCTCTCTGTCGCTCAACTTGCTGGCATAATGGGAGCGAAAAAGACATCCGAACTAATCCCACTGTGCCACAATATCTTTTTATCGTCAGTCAAAGTGGACGTTACACTGAACAAGACCGAGAATTCAGTTATCATCACTGCTACGGTTCGGTGTTCGGAGAAGACTGGTGTCGAAATGGAAGCGCTGACAGCTGTATCAGTCGCAGCTCTGACGGTCTATGATATGTGCAAGGCTGTGTCGCATGACATTGTTATTAAGGATGTGAGGTTGTGGGAAAAATCTGGAGGAAAACGTAGTTTCAAGCGTGAGGAGTAGAATATGGGGATATGGAAGATAGGGTCTAACTTTAAGTGTATACAAAAATTTATAAAATACACAAAAAACTAAGGTGTACAAATAAGCTTTTTTTTAATGTATTTGAAAACAAAATATTGTTTGCGGCTCTTTCAGTATGAAGCCGATGATACCAAAGGCTTTGGGTTTTCTCCACTCCATATTCGGCAATTTTTCTTATTAGCAAATACATTTAACCAACAATGCGCTTCATTGGAGAAATTTTTGCGTTAAAAATGAGGATCAAGCTGAATCATATTTTCGGCTCATTCACTGAACCTCCGCCGAGTAAAATGGTCACGCGGCTTCAACTCTTGCACAAGCTGGACCAAGATCGTTCCGTAAAATCTTCCATGAAGTGGACGGGCATATCTCCAACTGCTGTGTACGATGGCTAATCGACTCATTCGGATTTTCTTCAAGACTGCGCTCCACAACGGAAATTACTGCTTCTGTTTGTACTGTTTGTCGTCTTTGGCGCTGCGTATTATCCACTAGAGTGCACGTGATGCGAAAACGATTCATCGTGCTCAGAAGGACGATTAGCGCACGTTTGGCGAACCGAACCATGGTTTTCAAAATAAGTTTGCACAATTTACACTCGTACTGGCGTTAATCTATTCATCGTAAAATGGCACAACGTTTTTATCACAAAACAACTTTCAACTGTCAAATTGACAATCTGTAGAAACAGTGTTGCCAGCTTAAAAGCCAAAACACTAAAACAAAACACCCCTTACTTAAATTCTGTAAATATTATTGGGGGCACACTGATCACAAAATAAACTGGACTAGTACTATGGAAGATTTGTTGTATAATCAAGATCCTGTTGAGCTTCTACTGACAAAAAACGAAAAAGGAAGGAAGGAAAATGGGAAAACAGTTCAGGTTCTGATGGGTCCAAATTTAGTTCATCTTTGTTATTGTTAATTTTGTGAAGTAATCGTACCAAATTACGTTTGTCGGAAGACCAATTTGATGGATCGAAACAAAATTGAAGCTGTGTAGTAGATTATTTTTTGATTTTGCAAGCCTTACAATTCAAATTGTTGAATTTACTGTGAATTAAGTCAAATCTCTTCGCAAAAATGATTTTTTGGAGTAAGACTATTCGCACACAAAACGAACCTTGGATTTCTCGTCCAGCCCTCGGCTCCATATAATATAGTAGAACTGGCGAGATCGAAATTTTGTAGATCATACCGAAGTAGCAGTGGTGGTGTCATTCGTGAAGTTGATATTTACTCCGAGGAGGTAAACTTTTTTACCACCTCGAGATAACTGTTGCCAACAAGGACGTTTTGTCCTATGCGGTGGACAAATGTTTCATTGTTTGTTGACAACACGTACTTGGTTTTGTCCTTGTTTACCTTAAGGTCTTAAGGTTTTAAGCTGAAAATCTAGTCATCGGCCATGACTTCATCGACCCTCAGTTGACTTAGTTGCTTGAAAAGCTCGGCTGGTAGACCATCACAGCCGGCGGCCTTGTTTTTCTTCAGTTTTTTAATTGCTAAGCCAACGTCTTCCAAATTGAGACGGGGGACGGGCTCTGTCTTGACTCTCTTTCTGATGCCCACTAAGCAGCTGCTGGAAATGCTGCTTAATTACATTTACTATTCCCTGTGCTTCGGTGACTACGTTTCCTTCACTGATTCGAAGAGCCTGCTTCCCGAGCTTGAAGCTAGCTGCCAGCTGCTTGGCTTTTCTTGATTTCTTAGTAGGTCCTTTTCTTTTTACGCAGGTTTTTCTTTTCCTCCTTTCTTTTGTCTCAATACTTTATAGCGTTTGAATGTGTGCATGTTCTGTCAACTTTTTCCGTAGAACGCATTCAACAGCATACCAGGGACTCTTTTTGGGTGGGGGCTGGTTGCCTATGATTCTCTCGGCTAAAAACTCCTTCTTGATAATCTTCAGCTCCGTTGGAAAAGGCGTGTGCACATACGTATTATGCTCATGTTTAAGGACGTTGCCTTGATGCAGATAATAGCCAGGCGATCGCTGATCGGCTTAAAGTCAAGTCAGCATTGAGCGTAGCCGATTTCCCATGACGATTCCACATCCTTACATATGCAATCTTTCGCGATAATTGTAATAAATGTTCCAATCTTTCGGTTTTTGTTTTCCTGATCCTATCCATCGTTTCTCCGTGTGGTGACAGATTCAACTTTTTGAGCAGCTCCAGAAGTGTACAGCGTACGTAAGTTCCAGGCGGAAAATCTCAATTCGTTGCCCGGGGACGTTCCGGGTCATGCTTTTAAATGAGGGGATCCACAATTATCCGAGGCTGGTGTTTCGAGGTGCCGGTTTAAACCGATGTCAGTCACCCTTGTCGAGGATATGAGCGCTACCGTTGGTCCAAATAAGGGCCCATCCGCCACTTTCTCCTTTCCAAAAACCTGTCTTATTCTTGGGAAATCTTTATCGACCTGAACTTCAAATATTTTAAAGTATTATGATTCCGCCTGAAGTTGTGACGTCATCGTTGACTCCATCGAGAGAGTTCATCCGTTGTCGTCGTTATAGTGCTGCATTTTCTCTTGTTCAACACTGACCCTTATAAATTAAGCTAGTAGGGTCCGGATGGACCAGTACCCGATGGCTATCCAGAGGAGGTAAAATAAGCAAAATTGATGTGTAGTAAAGGATACAACACTGGGCATTGTTCTGTTACTATAGCATCCATATGTGGATCTAGCGATGGGCTAGCACTTTCTCACAAACCTTAGATAGACAAGCCAAGTTGCTGATAAGTCTGAAGTCACTTGCATCTGAGGCATTAGGCTTTTTGGAAGAGGTATAACTTTAGCACATTTCCAAGCCTGCTGTTATTCAACAGAGATATACGTCTAGGTCTATCGTACCACTGCCAGAACTTTAACCCTCAATTCCAACTTCGCGCAGATTTTTTGAGGCTAAGGGGGTGCTGAGCTTTAAGGAATAGTAGTGGCATTCAGATGGACGAACCGTTAGTGTAGCAGCATGACCTCTATACAATGCCCAGTAAGCCGGAGAGCGGTCCACCTATTTCGTTCGGAAAAAAAGTTCTGCATAGTTTCCGATCTCATCAAAGCTATAAAGAGTACTACGCGAAAAAGGTTGATTTATGTAGAAGTAGAAAATTGCTTTAACCACTGGTCCAATCAAGAAACAATTCAAAATCTTTAAGAAAATCAGAAAGTGGTTACGTTTAAGAAATGCGCCTCACCTCTAAGCACATTTTTGTAATTATTTTATTTTAAAATGAAACACTTAAACAACAAGCGTTCTGCAATTAAATTTTTAATACGCACTTTTGTGATTTCTTGTGTTTATTATTTAAATATAATATTAAAGATGAAGTTCCTAGACTGGGTCCTATGGTATGGTGTGTCATTTTGGCTTTTGCGAACAACCTTTTTACCAAGACCTTCCAACGAACGGGAATTCTCCGAGTGTTAATAGAATTATGTGTAATGATGAATAATTAAAATTATTATTAAAAAAAAAAAATAATAATAATAATAAAATAAACAACTTTAATTAAATAAGAGGCAATGACTTGAAATTGCAATGGTTTGACATCTTTTCTGCCGTCGACAGCATTTGCTTGGTTGGATTTCAGGACATTAATTCGAAACGAGGACATTCCGGTTGGGATTGGCCGACGAATTAACCGATTTCTTTTCTTCGTCTTTGGTTTCGGGTAGTTGCTCACCACGTATGCGGATGTTATGATCCTGTTTGAATTTATTTATTTGTTGTCCCTTCTTAGTTAGGTCTTCATTTATCACTGTGATGGTTTTCTCGATAAATTCTTTGTTTTCCATCAGCTGCGGGAGTACGTCTTTAACAGTTCGCTCACAGAGTACACCACCGATTAGACGGAAGCATTTTCGATCTTGATCGACTATTTTAAGTGTTTCTATCACAGTCCTGAAACGAAAAAAATCCAAGTAATATTTCATGCGTATTGATTCTAGAGGATGTGCAAGCGTTTTTTTTTTTTTTTAGCAAAATTCGAGGTTAGAACTGAGCGAGTCATACTAACTTGTGTTCTTTAAGGTCCATTTCGAGGGTGTTAAGATTGTTTACCAAGTTTCGTTGTTCATTTCGTAATATTTGAAATTCTTGGATGATTTTTTCGTTTGGCTTTTGTTCTTTAGCGGCTTCGGATGCCATTATTTTGGGCAATAAAAGAACAGATGCACACGCAAAAGCAATAAAATTTACAATCAAAAAAACGAAATGACAGTGAGGAGTTGCGAGACTGCGTTTTGACAGTAGCTTCATTCAATTGTTTTTTTTTATATTTTTTGTTAACCGGAATGACGCGAGACTCGAACAAACTCGATTATTGGAAGCCTAGGAATGGTTCTTAATTTTAATCTTTTCGATTAATTCCTTTTAAATCGATAAAATTTGTGAATAATTCACTCTATTGTCGTTTTATGTTTTAAATAGAAAGCTGCAATTTTATAGTCCAAACTAGCATTATAATGCCGCAACAGCATGCAGTACCCGACATTCCTGAATTTGATTGTTTTTGTTTGTTTGTTTATTCAGAGTATTTAAATATACTTTCAATAACACAAAGTTTATAATGAAAAAATGTCAGCGTCAGCTAAACTCAGCTTGTCCGAGGGCCCTCATCCGTAATGGAAGCTATTGGGCCGACGGGTGGTGAGCCGAGTAAAGATGAAACTGACACTACATAAATTAAGAATACATCTTTACTATTAACTTTGGCATTTGAGTATTGCATAGTTAATTAAAATACAGTGATGTTGTGTTTGCACATATAAACCTACAACATGATCTTTTAAAACTATTAATATTCTGCTCCATTTTAATGCTGTTGGGGAGTTGGTTAAACATTTGGAAACCTCTAAAAACAATGCAATTTTGAGCTGCTGTTGATCTTACAAAGTTTATCTGTATATCTGCAGCGTTCTTTAAGGAGTACGGCTGTGTTTCGGACACTAAATAAATTTCATTTGCCAGGTACGCGGGATTGCTTCTATTTTTCATTCTATGTATGAATACCATAACGTTGAGAGCTATTCTTTGCTTTATATTCATCGATTTCAGTGTTCCGAGCATTAAGGTTATTGGCGCGAACCGGTTGCAGCGAAGGATAATACGCATTGCTCTGTTTTGCAATTTTTGTAGATCTTCAAGTTCACTCTGTCGACACATGAATAGTATGGTAGAGCAATATTCAAAATGTGGCTTTACTATAATATTATAGATATTTATCAACGTGATTATCGAGACTTTATCCATATTCGTCTCAGAAATCCGATCTTTTTTCCCACTTTTTTACACACATATTCACAGTGGTATTTAAAGCTCAATTTGTTGTCGATTATTACTCCTAGGCATTTTATTTGGTCTACTATTTCAATATTACGGCCTTCGATCCGAATGTTTAAACTTGGAAATCTCATTACCATGGCTGTAGTTTTGCTTATATTTAGTTTTAATTTATTTTGTGCCAGCCAATTTTCTATTCGTCCTAAGTCCTCTTGTAATTTTAAGAAACACTCCTCACTGTTTCTTCCGGTAATATAAATCAACGTATCGTCTGCAAACAGCATCACTCGGCTATGTTTAAGTACATTTTTTATTTCATTTATGTACAACAGGAATAGTATTGTTCCAAGAACTGAACCCTGAGGTAAGCCTTAGTTAACATCTCTATTTTCTGAGAATTTACTACCAAACTTTACTCTTTGTTTTCTATCCTTTAAGTAGCTTTTAAACCAAAGAAGCTCGTTGTCACGTATCCCATATTTTTGTAACTTTTTGATCAATATACTCCTGTCTACTGTTTCGAATGCTCGTTTAAAGTCTAAAAACACAGAAATTATTTCCCCTTTCCCTTTTTCGATTTGTTGTTTCCATTTTATAATCAGCCAATTCAAAGCAGTTTCGCATGAATGATCTCTTCTAAAACCTGATTGTTCATCCGATAAAAGTCCATTGGATTCCAAATAATTTGTAAGCTGTTTGCTGACTATCCTTTCCAATATTTTTTCGAAAACTGGTAGCATATTTACTGGTCTATATTCTTCATATTTAACAGTCCCAGCTATTTTAGGCACTGGAACCACTGTTGCCTCCTTCCAGCACTCTGGGAATACTCCTTGAGTTGCCCTATTATGTGCCAGTGATTTAATATAATATCTGTATTCATGAACAACGGATCCCTCTTTTAATTCATTTTTTTACATTCATTTTTTATCTCAGCCTCTGTGACTTGTTTGAAACGAAACGAGCAGTTGAAATTGGGAATAGTATTCACGTATTGAGTTTATTTAATTGATAGATTTATATCTTCAATGCTCTTTATAAAAAAATTATTAAATTCATTTGCTATATCTTGCTGATTAGTTGTAACATTCCCTTCGAATCTTATTATATTAGGCGTTTTTCTTTCCGTTTTGAGTACGTGACTTTTTATCTCTTTCCACATTTGCTTTTGTGATGGTGATCTATTTATTCTGTTCTCAATTGACTTGTTTTTTGCTTTATTAATTTCCGTCTTATATTTGTTCCGCAAAACCTTGTAAGCGTTCCAGTCCTCATCGGCGTCTGACTCACAGGCCTTCCGGTATAACTCTATCTTAATTTTTTGCAATTCTCCTAGCGTCCTGTTATTCCAGTTATTCTTGTAAGCTCTGCTATGCTTTCGAGATATAACATTTCCTACTACGTCATTGATCTTATTGCAAAATCTAGATGTAAAATTATTTACATCTGTGTCTATTATGCGTTGTACACTTTGTTTCAATAATTCGCTTTCAAATTTCTCCCTATTATAATCAAAGCAATCTATTATTTCTCTACGAGGTTGATGTTTCTCTCCCTTATAATTAAATGTTAGTTCCAGTGTTTCATGATCTGCGATTTTTTTTCCATGATTTATTTGCACATGTACATATTCGATACTTTATAATCTATAGTGGTTGCAGTTTCTTTTGTTATCCTCGTATAATCATTAACTTTCTGCGTATATCCATATTGCGCGAATAAGCTTCTTAACCTTCGTTTGTGCGTTGAATTTTTCTTCCAGTCTATGTTAAAATCGCCTACTATTAAAATACTACCTCCAAAATCTTCAAGCTCTTTTATCCATTCTGCTATGTGGTCGCAAAATATATTTTCCCTGCTACTTGGGGATCTGTACACAAGTGCAATTATAAAAGTTAAATTTTGCTGAGTGCAGCGTACTACCAACCACCATATGTCTTTTTCGATATTTATCTTGCGAAGAAGTGTCATTTCCCAACCTTCTTTTGCGGATATAATTACTCCTCCCGTTCTTCAAAAGCTTGTGTTACATCTCTTCATTACATAGCCTTTTAATTCTATTTCCCAATCATCAAGATCCTCTATTACGTGTGTTTCACTGAGCATAACAATGATTTTTGCATAATTAACATAACATAATTTCCAGTTCTGTGAAGTTATTTTCCAATCCTTTGCCTTCTTTTGTTGTCAATGAACCCAAATCGATCTTGAGATCCATAAACTACTTGTTTAGCTGAGTAGTAAATGAATTCCTTAATTTATTCAAATATGTAAATTTGCGCCCATGTAAGAAACAGAAAATATTTTTTTTGCATTTACAAAAGTATATCTGTATCTAAGGTGAGCAGTTTTATGCCACAGCTTTTGACAGCTCTTCGTTTTGATTCAACAAAGCGCTGTCGAACTAGGATCTTGTAAAAAAAAATAGCACAGAAAGAACAAAAGTGACCGACCTTATTTTTAGTACTTTCTGGCCAAAATGAAACTCAGCATCACTCTGTGAACGAGTCTCACCAAAGATCTACCATCCTCATCTGTCACATCTGTCAGACAGCAGTACCACGTATTTTTTACTTTGCACATTAAGTTGAGGGCATCGCGCGAATCTTAAATTCACGAGGAGTCTCCCTTTTTTTTTAATTACCGGTAGATTAGTTTTAATTCAACATAATTCATATACTCTGTGTTCAATTGAAGTATTCGATCTTCCATTTAGTGTGTGTGCGCGTTTGATTAAGCTTACCAAAAAAAAGTAAAATGCTAAGGAAAATTTTAGATTTCTTAAATTACTGGTACTTTCGCTACCTGATGGTCACTGAACTGTATATTGTGGAGAAATGGGAACGCATAACGATACGTAAGTTGCAATAATCGCATCACACCCTTAATTATTTGCAAATAATTTGCAAATTTGCGTATGTACATATACGGAACAAGCACATAGTTTTGGCTTCTTTAAACATCACGGGACTGCACTGTCCGACGACAACTCCCAAAACCAAAACAAATATGTTGGAAAAGGTATGAAGGGCAACTGTGATGCCAAATCTATGTAAGGAAATCGGTTCTTTGGTGAATCTTGAATGGCCTTATTCTGTTTATTTAACAAACAAGATTCTTCATCAAGAACGTTAAAAATTTTCTTTCCACAGTTTTGGAGTTGTCGGGCTTTTCGTATTTGGAATTTAATTCTTAAACTCTAAAGGAGAATGCGCATATTGTTGTAGCTATCGACTTAGGACATTCATAATTTTTACCTGTTTCACACTTAACCTTTTTTTTTATGCTTTTTTATTCAATAATCAGAATAACTTAATTGCTAGACAAAAATGCTTTAAACAAGCTTAATTAACTGGACTTATCTTAATTACTTTATTTTATTTACTTACTGACCCTATACGGGTGCTCTAAGCTTAACATTATGTCTTTCGACGTGATCGAACTTTTTGTTGTTGAAAATATGAACCGTAAAAAATATTACTTATACAACTAAGAAAAAAAAATTTGCAAGAAAACTTAGTAAATTAATAATTGCGAAAAAAAGAAAAACTAAATTTAACATTAACACTACCAAAATATAAACCTATGCTCTAACCTTACTTAATCTATCTCTAAACTTAAACTACTTCTTTAATTTGTTTGTGATGTGCTATTTATAAATAATTAAAACAAATAAAAAAAAAATACCTAAAAAACTAACTTAAAAACTTTGTTAGCCGGCCTGGCTTTAATTTATTTTAAAGGTACTTTAACTGGACAAAAAAGAACAAAAAAGTATATGATTGAAGTTAAAAACGGCGGCGTTTCCTCTCCTTCGTTAAGCCACCAAAAGTGTTGGTGCTGTCTTAAAACATCCTCCTTGTCGTGGACTGATACCGCCCTACTGAACCGGAGACTCTGCAGAGCTGAAAGCGACATCTTCGTTGTACACCAGTCGCCTGTCCACACTTTTCCGGGCAAAGTGAAAGATAAGCGGTACCGCATTTTTTTTCTGAATCAGGCCGTTAAGGTCCAAATAAAGGAAAGCCTCTGGTGGAACAAAGCTGTTAAGGCGAACTGTCTCGTGGTACATAAAGTTGGGGTAGTAAGCCCAATGGATCAGGTTGTTGCCCGAGGTCATTGCTCTTTCAATGTGTCTCCGAATAAGTTTAATCAGAAAGTTATCTACTCTAATTTGGTTAGCCTCATTGTACAGGACCTCATTAGGGTAGAATTTTTTGTACTGAGACTCTGGAGTTCTATATAAATGGAGACAATCCCTAAGAGATCGTCTCTCGAAAAACACATTTACTCTGGCATCGAGTTGGCTGCTGTGAAACAGTCTCTTCGTCATGGCAAAGGCCGTTTTGGCTCTGGCTAGAGCAGCATCTATATGTTTGTTAAAATAAAGATACTGATCTAGCCAGACCCCAAGGTATCTGACTACATTTCGATTTGCAAGTGGCTGCCCAAGATGTCCCACGATAGAGAACTTTCGCCAATTCTTTCTGGTATCCCTAGAAGCCCCAGACAATGATGTCCTAAACAAAATAGTTTCGCTTTTTTGAAAGTTGTTTTTCAACTTCCAATCATCGCAATAACGCTGAATCTTATTGAAATCGCATTGCAAAAGGCTTACAATGGCCTCGATTTTTGGACCTGACCTGTACAAGATCGCTCGTGAAAATTGTGAATAAAACCGGCGAATTAACGACACCCTGTTGGAGACCATTTTTAATTTCAAATATCCCAGGTTACACTGCCATTCTTCATAATAAACGTTCTACTGTTCAGCATATTAAAGAGCATGTACAGCAGTGGTTTGCTAATGCCGAGCTGATTTAACTTGAAAAAGACCCACTGCAACAATGTCAAAGGCCTTCTCCAAGTCAATAAATAAGGCACCCGTGCATTGTTTTTCACACTTAACCATTTTAGCCAGGACTTGAAAGATTTTATAAATCGATTATAAGGTGTGCTGTGTGACTTTTGCCACCACCTTGTTGAAACCACATGTCGTCCAAGTTCATACCTTCCAATTCGGGCCAAAAATGGTGATTTTGCGATGAAATTCAACATCTTGGCTTCTCCAGAGCCCAATCGGAGAACGTACGTCGCTTAAAATGGTCCGTCGACTTCAATTCTTAAGTCAGCGTATTCTTGTATGGGTGTAAAGGATCCTTACGCAAAATACGCCATAATGTGGTCTGAGCGATGCCCAATTATTGAGAACGCCGCGGAATTGACTGTTTTGAATCGTTTGCCACGGACGCCTGAACGGCAGCCATATTTTCGACACTTTGACCAACCCGTTGTCTCACTGAAACGGCAACATCACACAACGAATATATATAGACTCATATAGACTAAGTGCCTGGCCACACGAGCATGGAATTGAATGGCATGTCGGCTGAAACGGGTAGCTTGTTAGTGAGTTGGAACGAGATAGGTTGAAAATACGACAATCCATCGAAAGTCATCTTCAAAAGATGACTTTTCTGCCTGGGTATGAAGTTTCCTTTCCAAACCATACCGATTTCGAGATCAATTCTCTTTTTGCAATTGCCGCGATGAGGGTAAGACCTCTCGCTACAT
This sequence comes from Orthonevra nobilis, assembly GCA_963555765.1. Classification (NCBI taxonomy): domain Eukaryota; kingdom Metazoa; phylum Arthropoda; class Insecta; order Diptera; family Syrphidae; genus Orthonevra; species Orthonevra nobilis. The sequence goes on along the minus strand of OY743225.1, from coordinate 109,684,666 downwards.
GAATTTTTCCTGTTGCTGGAACTCATGATCTTTACGTGTTAAAATTATGATTCTTTCAGGTTTAAATCAATTATCTTTCTTTCTTCTTTCTTTCGTTATCTGTTATCTGTTGTTTGTTTTTCGTTTTCGCCTGCACAAAAAAAATATAACAGCGGTTGCCCGAAACATTCGTGTCGCTGCTAAAAAGCAAATGTTTCGTTTCAGTCAAAATTTCTTGCATTTGCATGACGCCTTTTTTGTGTGTAACCACTTCGTTCATGGGCATGCTTTTCAATCCTATGCTCGTGTGGAACTAAGGAACTAAGGTATTGAATTTTTTATTTATTTATTTTTTGTCGTACGAAAAAGACATGCTTTTGTGAATTTTTTGTAACGATACAATTAAAATTTCTTTATTAAAACCAATAGTACATTAAAGAACGACATTCGAAGAATATTGTTACGAAGAAGTATTTAAAAACACGGCAATAGCAGCAATTATTCGGACGTGTCACGGGAAAAAATATATTTGCGGTTATCCTCATAACTATCATCTGAATTCAAAAATTCAAAATTCATTCGTTAGAAAATAGTTTTCCGCTGGTTATCCCACCATGGTTTTTTGCGAAATTTTAATTTTTCACTTTTTTTGGAACACTTTGAAGGGAAAAATCGGCTTACTTTTTATTGTAACATAAAAATTATAAATAAATTTGAAAAATAACCCAGCGTTAGAATTAACTTTTAAATAAGGTACAGAAATAGTTTTCAAAATTTCAATTCAATTCAATTTCAAAATCTTCAAATATGAAGAAGAAAAAATATCTCCTTTCTTCCCTCGTCACCCATTCTACTCGAGTTGTGTTTAAAAAAAAAGTTAACATACCAAAAAAGTGAGTGTTTTATTTCTTTGATTTTATTTCCACCTCCAATGGGCTGGCATCACTGCCTCCCACCCACTTGTCAAGCCTGCCCACTTAAGCTATTCAACTGATAAATAGTGAACTATAGTTTTTTGTAAAAAAAAAAAACAACAACATTCAATTCCGCGGTGCTGTCCATTTCGTCATCAACCACTCTGTCTAGTAATATTACGACCTCTGCTCTTCGATCAATCGCCTCGGTTTGCTTCTAGAAATATGATTCAAAAGCTAATTGATTTTATCAACTATTGGTGGTTCAGATATTTGATGGTCACAGAGCTCTATATGGTCGAGAAGTGGGAACGTGTTCTTATCCGTAAGTAAAGAATTCGTCCTAGTCCATGTCCTCTTTGAATAATCAATTTTTTTTTTGTTTATCCAATCAATAGATAAACTGTGTTATGAGTGAAGCAAGGACTTGACTAATATTTTCTTTTCTCTTTTTTTCTTCTTACAGATGTCATCTTTATTGTGCTTTTCGTTTTGTTCTGGTATTTCAATTATTCTGTCCTGCTGTCGTTAACCGGAAATATATTGGGAGTGACTCCGATATCTAGTATCCTTCAACAATCAACGAAACAAGTCTGAGATTCCAAACGATGAGGCGATGTAATGTGTTCAGCTTCAGATTAGGACATTCTATGCGCACCTACACAACTTCTGGAATCAATCCCACCAAACTAGGACAATTCACACTCAATTCGGTTACACACTTAGAACAACAAATGTTGAATATCTTTTACGAATGCAAACTTCATCAACAACTAAATCCTAGTACAACATAACAACTAACAAGAAACAATCTCATATGGGTATATGCTCTTCTGTGGAACAATGGCAAAGAATCTAGTTGAATATTGTTTGTTTTTTTTAGACCAAAAAGAAAAACAAAACAAAAATCACAATCGATTTCTAGTTGTGTTCTCTATCATCAAAAACAACGCACTGTTTATTGTAAATTAATAAACAAAGCATCTCGTCCAGTCTATTTGTTTATTGTGGCCAAGGAGAGATGACCTACTACATGTAGTAATAAGTACGTTTAAATAAAACAATTTATATCTATTTTGCATTTAAAGTAAAATGAAACTAAAATAATAATTGTAATTTAATTCGCCAAAGAATTACTGCGTTTAATTTGATTAAAAGAAATATAAATAGTAGCTGGTTTTTCACAAAGACTGAAGGCATATCCAAATAAGTATATGACATGGTGATTCAGCCGACTGATAATTCCAACTTATCACCTCACCTTCAATAAATTAAAAATAAGATAGAATATTAACTGGAAATTATGACAAACTATGGGACGCATTTAGTTTTTTTTTTACTCACTCGGTAGACTTATGAAGCAGTCATTTAGGACTGCATTGTTAAACGTTTTAGATAAGACACCACAAGCGCATGGCGTGAACTGGAATACAATTCGATAGGGTTCTTATCTTTTGAATGAAACACTGATTAGACCAAGTTTTCAATGAACAACGCAAATTGCGTAAGCATCATGAAGTTATCTAAGATATTACTTTTTTTTATTTCGAAATACAATGTTTATTATAAGAGTTCTAGCTCTAAAAGCTATACAGCCCAGTGGCTTCCATTTGAGTTCGGAATACTGTCAATTTTATGTGCAGTCTTTGGCAACAATTCCCTTTATCTGAAACATTTAGTTTCTTTTGCATGACGATTTGGCGTTAGATGGGTTTTTCTTACTTGTTGAAGTGTAATAATGAGTACATCAAAAGTCCTAAAGAATTCCTCTCTTAAGCAACTCCGTAAAGCGCAATGTCTCCAGTTTGAAATCATGGGCTATAGTCCAGCAGTATTTTGCAAAAAAGCCTCGGATTTCAAATCTCTGTATTTTCGTCAATAAATGGTTCTCAGAGCTAAATTTTCAGATGTGTGCTCAGTTTGTGATACTCTGTGCTATCAATATCTCAGAAATCGTAATTTACGATTTCAAGAAAAAAGTGCATTTTTAAATCATGGGCTACAGTCCAGCAGAATTTTGCAAAAAAGCCTCGGAATTCATATCTCTGTATTTTTGGCAATAAATGGTTCTCAGAGTTAGATTTTCATATTTGTGCTTAGTTTGAGATGCCTTTTATCATCAATACGTCAGAAATCGTAATCTACGATTTCAAGAAAAAAGTGCATTTTTAAATCATGGGCTATAGTCCAGCAGAATTTTGCAAAAAAGCCTCGGAATTCAAATCTCTGTATTTTCGTCAATAAATGGTTCTCAGAGCTAAATTTTCAGATGTGTGCTCAGTTTGAGATGCTTTTTATCATCAATACGTCAGAAATTGAAATTTACGATTTCAAGAAAAAAGTGCATTTTTAAATCATGGGCTATAGTCCAGCAGAATTTTGCAAAAAAGCCTCGGAATTCATATCTCTGTATTTTCGTCAATAAATGGTTCTCAGAGCTAAATTTTCAGATGTGTGCTCAGTTTGTGATACTCTGTGCTATCAATATCTCAGAAATCGTAATTTACGATTTCAAGAAAAAAGTGCATTTTTAAATCATGGGCTACAGTCCAGCAGAATTTTGCAAAAAAGCCTCGGAATTCATATCTCTGTATTTTTGGCAATAAATGGTTCTCAGAGTTAGATTTTCATATTTGTGCTTAGTTTGAGATGCCTTTTATCATCAATACGTCAGAAATCGTAATCTACGATTTCAAGAAAAAAGTGCATTTTTAAATCATGGGCTATAGTCCAGCAGAATTTTGCAAAAAAGCCTCGGAATTCAAATCTCTGTATTTTCGTCAATAAATGGTTCTCAGAGCTAAATTTTCAAATGTGTGCTCAGTTTGTGATACTCTGTGCTATCAATATCTCAGAAATCGTAATTTACGATTTCAAGAAAAAAGTGCATTTTTAAATCATGGGCTATAGTCCAGCAGAATTTTGCAAAAAAGCCTCGGAATTCATATCTCTGTATTTTCGTCAATAAATGGTTCTCAGAGCTAAATTTTCAGATGTGTGCTCAGTTTGTGATACTCTGTGCTATCAATATCTCAGAAATCGTAATTTACGATTTCAAGAAAAAAGTGCATTTTTAAATCATGGGCTACAGTCCAGCAGAATTTTGCAAAAAAGCCTCGGAATTCATATCTCTGTATTTTTGGCAATAAATGGTTCTCAGAGTTAGATTTTCATATTTGTGCTTAGTTTGAGATGCCTTTTATCATCAATACGTCAGAAATCGTAATCTACGATTTCAAGAAAAAAGTGCATTTTTAAATCATGGGCTATAGTCCAGCAGAATTTTGCAAAAAAGCCTCGGAATTCAAATCTCTGTATTTTCGTCAATAAATGGTTCTCAGAGCTAAATTTTCAAATGTGTGCTCAGTTTGTGATACTCTGTGCTATCAGAGAATCTCAAAAATAGTAATTTTCGATTTCAAGAAAAAAGTGCATTTTTAAATCATGGGCTATAGTCCAGCAGAATTTTGCAAAAAAGCCTCGGAACTCATATCTCTGTATTTTTGGCAATAAATGGTTCTCAGAGTTAGATTTTCATATTTGTGCTTAGTTTGAGATGCCTTTTATCATCAATACGTCAGAAATCGTAATCTACGATTTCAAGAAAAAAGTGCATTTTTAAATCATGGGCTATAGTCCAGCAGAATTTTGCAAAAAAGCGTCGGATTTCAAATCTCTGTATTTTTGTCAATAAATGGTTCTCAGAGCTAAATTTTCAGATGTATGCTCAGTTTGAGATGCTTTTTATCATCAATACGTCAGAGATTGAAATTTACAATTTCAAGAAAAAAGTGCATTTTTAAATCATGGGCTATAGTCCAGCAGAATTTTGCAAAAAAGCCTCGGAATTCAAATCTCTGTATTTTCGTCAATAAATGGTTCTCAGAGCTAAATTTTCAAATGTGTGCTCAGTTTGTGATACTCTGTGCTATCAGAGAATCTCAAAAATAGTAATTTTCGATTTCAAGAAAAAAGTGCATTTTTAAATCATGGGCTATAGTCCAGCAGAATTTTGCAAAAAAGCGTCGGATTTCAAATCTCTGTATTTTCGTCAGTAAATGGTTCTCAGAGTTAAATTTTCAAATGTGTGCTCAGTTTGAGATGCTTTTTATCATCAATACTTCAGAAATTGAAATTTACAATTTCAAGAAAAAAGTGCATTTTTAAATCATGGGCTACAGTCCAGCAGAATTTTGCAAAAAAGCCTCGGAATTCATATCTCTGTATTTTTGGCAATAAATGGTTCTCAGAGTTAGATTTTCATATTTGTGCTTAGTTTGAGATGCCTTTTATCATCAATACGTCAGAAATCGTAATCTACGATTTCAAGAAAAAAGTGCATTTTTAAATCATGGGCTATAGTCCAGCAGAATTTTGCAAAAAAGCGTCGGATTTCAAATCTCTGTATTTTCGTCAGTAAATGGTTCTCAGAGTTAAATTTTCAAATGTGTGCTCAGTTTGAGATGCTTTTTATCATCAATACGTCAGAAATTGAAATTTACGATTTCAAGAAAAAAGTGCATTTTTAAATCATGGGCTATAGTCCAGCAGAATTTTGCAAAAAAGCGTCGGATTTCAAATCTCTGTATTTTTGTCAATAAATGGTTCTCAGAGCTAAATTTTCAGATGTGTGCTCAGTTTGAGATGCTTTTTATCATCAATACGTCACAAATTATAATTTAAGATTTCAAGAAAAAAGTAAATTTTTAAATCATGGGCTATAGTCCAGCAGAATTTTGCAAAAAAGCCTCGGAATTCAAATCTCTGTATTTTCGTCAATAAATGTTTCTCAGAGCTAAATTTCAAATTTGTGCTCAGTTTGAGATGCTATTTATCATCAATACGTCAGAAATTGAAATTTTCGATTTCAAGGAAAAAGTGCATTTTTAAATCAGATGCTTTAGTACAGCAGAATTTTGCAAAAAAGCCTCGGAATTCATATCTCTGTATTTTCGTCAGTAAATGGTTCTCAGAGTTAAATTTTCAAATGTGTGCTCAGTTTGAGATGCTTTTTATCATCAATACGTCAGAAATTGAAATTTACGATTTCAAGAAAAAAGTGCATTTTTAAATCATGGGCTATAGTCCAGCAGAATTTTGCAAAAAAGCGTCGGATTTCAAATCTCTGTATTTTTGTCAATAAATGGTTCTCAGAGCTAAATTTTCAGATGTGTGCTCAGTTTGAGATGCTTTTTATCATCAATACGTCACAAATTATAATTTAAGATTTCAAGAAAAAAGTAAATTTTTAAATCATGGGCTATAGTCCAGCAGAATTTTGCAAAAAAGCCTCGGAATTCAAATCTCTGTATTTTCGTCAATAAATGGTTCTCAGAGCTAAATTTTCAAATGCGTGCTCAGTTTATGATGCTTTTTATCATCAATACGTCAGAGATTGAAATTTACGATTTCAAGAAAAAAGTGCATTTTTAAATCATGGGTTATAGTCCAGCAGAATTTTGCAAAAAAGCCTCGGAATTCATATCTCTGTATTTTCGTCAATAAATGGTTCTCAGAGCTAAATTTTCAAATGCGTGCTCAGTTTATGATGCTTTTTATCATCAATACGTCAGAGATTGAAATTTACGATTTCAAGAAAAAAGTGCATTTTTAAATCATGGGTTATAGTCCAGCAGAATTTTGCAAAAAAGCCTCGGAATTCATGTCTCTGTATTTTCGTCAATAAATGGTTCTCAGAGTTAAATTTTCAAACGTGTGCTCAGTTTGAGATGCTTTTTGCTTTCAATATCTCAGAAATCGTAATTTTCGATTTCAAGAAAAAAGTGCATTTTTAAATCATGGGCTATAGTCCAGCAGAATTTTGCAAAAAAGCCTCGCATCTCATTTATCTGTATTTTAGTCAATATATGGTTCTCAGAGCTAAATTTTCAAATTTGTGCTTAGCTTGAGATGCTTTTTATCATCAATACGTCAGAAATCGTAGTTTACGACTTCAAGAAAAAAGTGCATTTTTAAATCATGGGCTATAGTCCAGCAGAATTTTGCAAAAAAGCCTCGCATCTCATTTATCTGTATTTTAGTCAATAAATGGTTCTCAGAGTTAAATTTTCAAATGTGTGCCAAGTTTGAGATGCTTTTTACTTCCAATATCTCAGAATTCGTAATTTACGATTTCAAGAAACAAGTGCATTTTTAAATCATGGGCTATAGTCCAGCAGAATTTTGCAAAAAAGCCTCGCATCTCATTTATCTGTATTTTAGTCAATATATGGTTCTCAGAGCTAAATTTTCAAAAGTGTGCTTAGTTTGAGATGCTTTTTATCATCAATACGTCAGAAATTGTAATTTACGATTTCAAGAAAAAAGTGCATTTTTAAATCATGGGCTATAGTCCAGCAGAATTATGCAAAAAAGCCTCGCATCGCATTTATCTGTATTTTAGTCAATATATGGTTCTCAGAGCTAAATTTTCAAAAGTGTGCTTAGTTTGAGATGCTTTTTATCATCAATACGTCAGAAATTGTAATTTACGATTTCAAGAAAAAAGTGCATTTTTAAATCATGGGCTATAGTCCAGCAGAATTATGCAAAAAAGCCTCGCATCTCATTTATCTGTATTTTAGTCAATAAATGGTTCTCAGAGTTAAATTTTCAAATGTGTGCCAAGTTTGAGATGCTTTTTACTTCCAATATCTCAGAATTCGTAATTTACGATTTCAAGAAAAAAGTGCATTTTTAAATCATGGGCTATAGTCCAGCAGAATTTTGCAAAAAGCCTCGCATCTCATTTATCTGTATTTTAGTCAATATATGGTTCTCAGAGCTAAATTTTCAAATTTGTGCTTAGCTTGAGATGCTTTTTATCATCAATACGTCAGAAATCGTAGTTTACGATTTCAAGAAAAAAGTGCATTTTTAAATCATGGGCTATAGTCCAGCAGAATTTTGCAAAAAAGCCTCGCATCTCATTTATCTGTATTTTAGTCAATATATGGTTCTCAGAGCTAAATTTTCAAATTTGTGCTTAGCTTGAGATGCTTTCTATCATCAATACGTCAGAATTCGTAATTTACGATTTCAAGAAAAAAGTGCATTTTGAAATCATGGGCTATAGTCCAGCAGAATTTTGCAAAAAAGCCTCGCATCTCATTTATCTGTATTTTAGTCAATATATGGTTCTCAGAGCTAAATTTTCAAAAGTGTGCTTAGTTTGAGACGCTTTTTATCATCAATACGTCAGAAATTGTAATTTACGATTTCAAGAAAAAAGTGCATTTTTAAATCATGGGCTATAGTCCAGCAGAATTTTGCAAAAAAGCCTCGCATCTCATTTATCTGTATTTTAGTCAATATATGGTTCTCAGAGCTAAATTTTCAAAAGTGTGCTTAGTTTGAGACGCTTTTTATCATCAATACGTCAGAAATTGTAATTTACGATTTCAAGAAAAAAGTGCATTTTTAAATCATGGGCTATAGTCCAGCAGAATTTTGCAAAAAAGCCTCGCATCTCATTTATCTGTATTTTAGTCAATAAATGGTTCTCAGAGTTAAATTTTCAAATGTGTGCCAAGTTTGAGATGCTTTTTACTTCCAATATCTCAGAATTCGTAATTTACGATTTCAAGAAAGAAGTGCATTTTTAAATCATGGGCTATAGTCCAGCAGAATTATGCAAAAAAGCCTCGCATCTCATTTATCTGTATTTTAGTCAATAAATGGTTCTCAGAGTTAAATTTTCAAATGTGTGCCAAGTTTGAGATGCTTTTTACTTCCAATATCTCAGAATTCGTAATTTACGATTTCAAGAAACAAGTGCATTTTTAAATCATGGGCTATAGTCCAGCAGAATTATGCAAAAAAGCCTCGCATCTCATTTATCTGTATTTTAGTCAATATATGGTTCTCAGAGCTAAATTTTCAAAAGTGTGCTTAGTTTGAGACGCTTTTTATCATCAATACGTCAGAAATTGTAATTTACGATTTCAAGAAAAAAGTGCATTTTTAAATCATGGGCTATAGTCCAGCAGAATTTTGCAAAAAGCCTCGCATCTCATTTATCTGTATTTTAGTCAATAAATGGTTCTCAGAGTTAAATTTTCAAATGTGTGCCAAGTTTGAGATGCTTTTTACTTCCAATATCTCAGAATTCGTAATTTACGATTTCAAGAAACAAGTGCATTTTTAAATCATGGGCTATAGTCCAGCAGAATTATGCAAAAAAGCCTCGCATCTCATTTATCTGTATTTTAGTCAATATATGGTTCTCAGAGCTAAATTTTCAAATTTGTGCTTAGCTTGAGATGCTTTTTATCATCAATACGTCAGAAATCGTAGTTTACGATTTCAAGAAAAAAGTGCATTTTTAAATCATGGGCTATAGTCCAGCAGAATTTTGCAAAAAAGCCTCGCATCTCATTTATCTGTATTTTAGTCAATATATGGTTCTCAGAGCTAAATTTTCAAATTTGTGCTTAGCTTGAGATGCTTTCTATCATCAATACGTCAGAATTCGTAATTTACGATTTCAAGAAAAAAGTGCATTTTGAAATCATGGGCTATAGTCCAGCAGAATTTTGCAAAAAAGCCTCGCATCTCATTTATCTGTATTTTAGTCAATATATGGTTCTCAGAGCTAAATTTTCAAAAGTGTGCTTAGTTTGAGACGCTTTTTATCATCAATACGTCAGAAATTGTAATTTACGATTTCAAGAAAAAAGTGCATTTTTAAATCATGGGCTATAGTCCAGCAGAATTTTGCAAAAAAGCCTCGCATCTCATTTATCTGTATTTTAGTCAATATATGGTTCTCAGAGCTAAATTTTCAAAAGTGTGCTTAGTTTGAGACGCTTTTTATCATCAATACGTCAGAAATTGTAATTTACGATTTCAAGAAAAAAGTGCATTTTTAAATCATGGGCTATAGTCCAGCAGAATTTTGCAAAAAGCCTCGCATCTCATTTATCTGTATTTTAGTCAATATATGGTTCTCAGAGCTAAATTTTCAAAAGTGTGCTTAGTTTGAGATGCTTTTTATCATCAATACGTCAGAAATTGTAATTTACGATTTCAAGAAAAAAGTGCATTTTTAAATCATGGGCTATAGTCCAGCAGAATTTTGCAAAAAAGCCTCGCATCTCATTTATCTGTATTTTAGTCAATATATGGTTCTCAGAGCTAAATTTTCAAATTTGTGCTTAGCTTGAGATGCTTTTTATCATCAATACGTCAGAATTCGTAATTTACGATTTCAAGAAAAAAGTGCATTTTTAAATCATGGGCTATAGTCCAGCAGAATTATGCAAAAAAGCCTCGCATCTCATTTATCTGTATTTTAGTCAATAAATGGTTCTCAGAGTTAAATTTTCAAATGTGTGCCAAGTTTGAGATGCTTTTTACTTCCAATATCTCAGAATTCGTAATTTACGATTTCAAGAAAAAAGTGCATTTTTAAATCATGGGCTATAGTCCAGCAGAATTTTGCAAAAAAGCCTCGGAATTCATATCTCTGTATTTTCGTCAATAAATGGTTCTCAGGGTTAAATTTTCAAATGTGTGCTTAGCTTGAGATGCTTTCTATCATCAATACGTCAGAATTCGTAATTTACGATTTCAAGAAAAAAGTGCATTTTGAAATCATGGGCTATAGTCCAGCAGAATTTTGCAAAAAAGCCTCGCATCTCATTTATCTGTATTTTAGTCAATATATGGTTCTCAGAGCTAAATTTTCAAAAGTGTGCTTAGTTTGAGACGCTTTTTATCATCAATACGTCAGAAATTGTAATTTACGATTTCAAGAAAAAAGTGCATTTTTAAATCATGGGCTATAGTCCAGCAGAATTATGCAAAAAAGCCTCGCATCTCATTTATCTGTATTTTAGTCAATAAATGGTTCTCAGAGTTAAATTTTCAAATGTGTGCCAAGTTTGAGATGCTTTTTACTTCCAATATCTCAGAATTCGTAATTTACGATTTCAAGAAACAAGTGCATTTTTAAATCATGGGCTATAGTCCAGCAGAATTTTGCAAAAAAGCCTCGCATCTCATTTATCTGTATTTTAGTCAATATATGGTTCTCAGAGCTAAATTTTCAAATTTGTGCTTAGCTTGAGATGCTTTCTATCATCAATACGTCAGAATTCGTAATTTACGATTTCAAGAAAAAAGTGCATTTTGAAATCATGGGCTATAGTCCAGCAGAATTTTGCAAAAAAGCCTCGCATCTCATTTATCTGTATTTTAGTCAATATATGGTTCTCAGAGCTAAATTTTCAAAAGTGTGCTTAGTTTGAGACGCTTTTTATCATCAATACGTCAGAAATTGTAATTTACGATTTCAAGAAAAAAGTGCATTTTTAAATCATGGGCTATAGTCCAGCAGAATTTTGCAAAAAAGCCTCGCATCTCATTTATCTGTATTTTTGTCAATATATGGTTCTCAGAGCTAAATTTTCAAAAGTGTGCTTAGTTTGAGACGCTTTTTATCATCAATACGTCAGAAATTGTAATTTACGATTTCAAGAAGAAAGTGCATTTTTAAATCATGGGCTATAGTCCAGCAGAATTTTGCAAAAAGCCTCGCATCTCATTTATCTGTATTTTAGTCAATAAATGGTTCTCAGAGTTAAATTTTCAAATGTGTGCCAAGTTTGAGATGCTTTTTACTTCCAATATCTCAGAATTCGTAATTTACGATTTCAAGAAACAAGTGCATTTTTAAATCATGGGCTATAGTCCAGCAGAATTATGCAAAAAAGCCTCGCATCTCATTTATCTGTATTTTAGTCAATAAATGGTTCTCAGAGTTAAATTTTCAAATGTGTGCCAAGTTTGAGATGCTTTTTACTTCCAATATCTCAGAATTCGTAATTTACGATTTCAAGAAACAAGTGCATTTTTAAATCATGGGCTATAGTCCAGCAGAATTATGCAAAAAAGCCTCGCATCTCATTTATCTGTATTTTAGTCAATATATGGTTCTCAGAGCTAAATTTTCAAAAGTGTGCTTAGTTTGAGACGCTTTTTATCATCAATACGTCAGAAATTGTAATTTACGATTTCAAGAAAAAAGTGCATTTTTAAATCATGGGCTATAGTCCAGCAGAATTTTGCAAAAAGCCTCGCATCTCATTTATCTGTATTTTAGTCAATAAATGGTTCTCAGAGTTAAATTTTCAAATGTGTGCCAAGTTTGAGATGCTTTTTACTTCCAATATCTCAGAATTCGTAATTTACGATTTCAAGAAACAAGTGCATTTTTAAATCATGGGCTATAGTCCAGCAGAATTATGCAAAAAAGCCTCGCATCTCATTTATCTGTATTTTAGTCAATAAATGGTTCTCAGAGTTAAATTTTCAAATGTGTGCCAAGTTTGAGATGCTTTTTACTTCCAATATCTCAGAATTCGTAATTTACGATTTCAAGAAACAAGTGCATTTTTAAATCATGGGCTATAGTCCAGCAGAATTATGCAAAAAAGCCTCGCATCTCATTTATCTGTATTTTAGTCAATATATGGTTCTCAGAGCTAAATTTTCAAATTTGTGCTTAGCTTGAGATGCTTTCTATCATCAATACGTCAGAATTCGTAATTTACGATTTCAAGAAAAAAGTGCATTTTGAAATCATGGGCTATAGTCCAGCAGAATTTTGCAAAAAAGCCTCGCATCTCATTTATCTGTATTTTAGTCAATATATGGTTCTCAGAGCTAAATTTTCAAAAGTGTGCTTAGTTTGAGACGCTTTTTATCATCAATACGTCAGAAATTGTAATTTACGATTTCAAGAAAAAAGTGCATTTTTAAATCATGGGCTATAGTCCAGCAGAATTTTGCAAAAAAGCCTCGCATCTCATTTATCTGTATTTTAGTCAATATATGGTTCTCAGAGCTAAATTTTCAAATTTGTGCTTAGCTTGAGATGCTTTTTATCATCAATACGTCAGAAATCGTAGTTTACGATTTCAAGAAAAAAGTGCATTTTTAAATCATGGGCTATAGTCCAGCAGAATTTTGCAAAAAAGCCTCGCATCTCATTTATCTGTATTTTAGTCAATATATGGTTCTCAGAGCTAAATTTTCAAATTTGTGCTTAGCTTGAGATGCTTTCTATCATCAATACGTCAGAATTCGTAATTTACGATTTCAAGAAAAAAGTGCATTTTGAAATCATGGGCTATAGTCCAGCAGAATTTTGCAAAAAAGCCTCGCATCTCATTTATCTGTATTTTAGTCAATATATGGTTCTCAGAGCTAAATTTTCAAAAGTGTGCTTAGTTTGAGACGCTTTTTATCATCAATACGTCAGAAATTGTAATTTACGATTTCAAGAAAAAAGTGCATTTTTAAATCATGGGCTATAGTCCAGCAGAATTTTGCAAAAAAGCCTCGCATCTCATTTATCTGTATTTTAGTCAATATATGGTTCTCAGAGCTAAATTTTCAAAAGTGTGCTTAGTTTGAGATGCTTTTTATCATCAATACGTCAGAAATTGTAATTTACGATTTCAAGAAAAAAGTGCATTTTTAAATCATGGGCTATAGTCCAGCAGAATTTTGCAAAAAAGCCTCGCATCTCATTTATCTGTATTTTAGTCAATATATGGTTCTCAGAGCTAAATTTTCAAATTTGTGCTTAGCTTGAGATGCTTTTTATCATCAATACGTCAGAATTCGTAATTTACGATTTCAAGAAAAAAGTGCATTTTTAAATCATGGGCTATAGTCCAGCAGAATTATGCAAAAAAGCCTCGCATCTCATTTATCTGTATTTTAGTCAATAAATGGTTCTCAGAGTTAAATTTTCAAATGTGTGCCAAGTTTGAGATGCTTTTTACTTCCAATATCTCAGAATTCGTAATTTACGATTTCAAGAAAAAAGTGCATTTTTAAATCATGGGCTATAGTCCAGCAGAATTTTGCAAAAAAGCCTCGGAATTCATATCTCTGTATTTTCGTCAATAAATGGTTCTCAGGGTTAAATTTTCAAATGTGTGCCAAGTTTGAGATGCTTTTTACTTCCAATATCTCAGAATTCGTAATTTACGATTTCAAGAAAAAAGTGCATTTTTAAATCATGGGCTATAGTCCAGCAGAATTTTGCAAAAAGCCTCGCATCTCATTTA